>PPHD01002946.1:0-33422 GCA_002909625.1 Bambusicola thoracicus
AGCGGTTTCTTTGCCCTCTAGAATTGAAAAGACAAAACACATTCCCCGCACATCTACATATCTACTCTCTTCTCTACATGAGAAAGCAAATTTTTAAAAGAAATCAGTGTTCTCAAATTGCTCTGTGCAGGAGTGGACTAAAGATAATATTTATTTGTTTATTAATCCAGCATAACTTTGAGAGGGTATTAAATTCGATGACAAAAACAAACCCTTGGTTCACACTGAGATGTTAAATGTGGAGCAAGTTCTGAGGCAAGAGAAGCTCATGTTTTAGCAGCTTCTCCAGCTAGCTTATGTATCTGGACAAATTCTATGAGGAATCTCCCAAAATTTCCAGTAATCTGCCAAAGAAATACTATACTTGCCAACCACTGTCCAACAAGGAGACTAGCATGTCTGCCCATACAAATCACCACTGTTCAATTAAAATCTAGACCTGAGAGCCAAGGCTGTAGACAGGTTTCCTTTCTGACTTTCAGAAAGTCACCTTGCTTCTCACTGCTTGTCTTCACCTGTAAAATGGGGATCATTAACAATGCTAAAGATAGTAAGATCCACTATGAAATATTCCCCTGAACAAAAGCAGACACTACTGAGGGATTAACAAGGTTAGGCAGCTACTGCCTCTTTCTTTAGCTGGTCTGTTGTGCTCATATATCCACTTTTTTTTTTTTTTTTTTTTCTCACAGCAAAATCAACATAAATGATCCCTGTGCCTGTACCTCAGAAACTCCTGTGCACAGCCCAGCATGTTAATTTAAACCACAGCTAATGGTAAGCTGATGCATCTGATGCACATTCTGTTCTGCCACCTCTGCAATGAGAAAGCAATGAGCATTAAGAGAATATAAACACCTTAAGCCACTGCAGCTATTTGCTTAGTAATGCAGGCCTGAACACCTAATCCTGGCTGGTGGGGACTGTAAAGACTGGGCTCTGACTGTCTCGTAAATTCGATTACTGGTAAAATATCTGGAGAGCATTTCTGTTCTTCCACGCTTGGCCTCTTTGTCTTGAGCAGAATATAATTAAAAACATAAGTTGATTTAGCACATTATGAACCCATAAGAAAAGAAGAAGTGCTGAGAAATAGAAGTTTCTTATAGATAGAAGTTTCTCAATAGAAGTAGCATCACAATTACGAAACTGGAAGCAGAAACCAGACCTAAATCTATCATCAAATTCATGTGAAATGAGTACCATTACCAACTCTGCTGAGGAATACACTTCAGGGAACCTTGCATTTAGGTCAGCAGGAAAGACAAGAAAGATTAAAAAGGCGTTTCCCATTTCACAGTTCTATCATGAGCACAACTTTAAGTCAGAAGTATATCTACCCTGCCTAATCGCTACAGAGGGCATATTACAACAAAAGTAATTTATCGATTTGTATCTTACTGACTGCCAAAAAAAAGGAAGAGATTCATTGTACAGAGACTTCTAAAACCAGGCAATCACATCACTGAAAAAAAAAAATAAAAAAAAAAATATGGAAACCAGAAAGTAAAGTATCAGTGAGAAGCAGAAAAACTGCACTTACTCTGCTGAGTAACATGAAGCTGGCTGCTGGCTGGAAGGATCCTCCAGTGCACATGCACATTCAAACTGTGCATGGTAACCTGCAGCGTACACCCAGCTGCAGTGATTCACAGGCTAGCACATTACATTTGTGCTGACAGAGGCAGAAGAACTGGAAATGATGCCAGCCAGTATAGGGCAAAGAGCAGACAAAGTCTCCTGAAGTGCTTCAGATTGGAAATCGCATCCGTTTCTGCTGTAGGAGCAATTATCTTTCTTCTATTAGGATAACCTTCCATTTTTATCATGGTTTTCTTGATGTAAACACAATTCTTTATGAACAACATAGGCATTTCTCACCAGTGGTCTTGGCTCACCCTTGGTATCTAGAGGCAAAATATCTCCTGCCTCTAAGTTATAAAGTTAAGTATAAGCTAAGCATCACTAAATGGAGTAGTAGATTCTGCACAAGCAGAAGCAAAAGTCTTTAGGAATATGTCCCTTCTCAAGCAAAAGGCCGAATGCTTTCACGTGAGATTTTCACTTGAGCTGAAAGCACAGTATTCTCAGAAAAGCAAACTTCAGTTTTTAAGGATTCTTGAAATCAAGACAGGTAAATTTTCACTGCATTACGGTAATCCATACAGTGAGGCAAAGGCTACAAAGAACATAAGTCAGAAGCTTGGAGTGCCTCTATTCAACCAACTGCTGGTTTTTAATCCACATATTTAAGTACTCAGTAATCATGTGTGTTGGTATCTCAGATTAGTCAGTGTCAAACATTTGAGGGTAAATGACCTATTTAAGACAACACTATACTCCTATATTGGAGTGGAGTATAGTGTGATCAATCCCCATACTAGACCAAAATGTAAGACAGCTTCTGTAGAGATGTCAGGTTTTCAAGGCTGAACTTGATGAGAAAGGTGTATTTTCATCTGAGGTTGTTCCCTCCCTTCTATGTTGAGGCAACAGCAAGACAAAAAACAGTCAACCATGTGGTCATTTCTTCTGGCTGAGCATGTACATATGAACGTAGAAAGAGAGGGAGCACAGGACACTGTAGACAGATTCCCTACTGCAACTATCTCGCTTTTACTCCCAACTTCTGTGGTGTAGAGCTGGCCATGATGCTAAGGGTCTGTGCCATGCTGCACACACGGTTAAAGAGTTGTTGTGGTGCTTTTACAGCTTCTATAATGTCCACCTGCATAAATATGGCAAAATGCTGCTGATATTTATCCCAGGCTTTGACTTTTGCTCCTGCTCTGCAGTTCATGGTCATCAAGTCAAAACCAAAGACACCAGAAATTTACTACAGAAGAAGATGACTATTGTAAAGTTTCTTTTGAAACCAATTGGAACTGAAGTTACTGGCTAATTATTTTGTTCCTGTCCATGTCAGTGGGATTAACTTTCTGCACAAGAGTAGGAACAGGTTTTTAAAATGCTGAGAACAATTACTAGAATAAATTTCCAAAGCTCCAAACTGCAGTGAAACACAAGAGCTAAAAGAAGCATTTGGTACTAACTAGTCCAACTTGATTAAAACTTCAGAAGCAAAGGGACTACAAACAATTCTTTTATGGGAACATTCTTTTCAATGGAGAGTAAGTAAGAAATAAATGACAACGAACTATCAACATCGTGTGTTCATTCAGCATAACTAGAATGAAATAGATTGAAAGAAATTAAAAATAAATTTCAAGACTATAAATTAAAAGATGCCACAGAAGGTATGTAAATTGAATGCTACAAGGTCTTGTTTTTTGTTTACGAAGAATGTGTTTTCAGTTTGATGGAGAGGCATCATTACAGAGGGAATTTGAGGCATTTTAAACAGCAGAAGCACTCATTAAGAATTCATTTTTAACAGGAAGACTGAAAAAAAATTAAAATTAATGAGCGGGATGAAGGGGGGGGGGGACTTTGAAGATGACAGCTTCATGCTAAAAAAAGACACACTTGATATTAATCACAAGCAGTTCACATATATGCATTACCCCTAACTCCACTATCAGACTCTCCAGGCCTAATTCGCAGCTGCTTCATGTTCACTTTGTGGCAGGCTCCCTGGCAAAGCATTGTGTGGCCCCTCAGCCACTGTGGCAATAAGGAGGAGGAATAAATCCCTGAGCAAAGGACACTGCCCAAGGATGCTTTAAACCCAAGAGCTTCAGTATTCCTGCAGTGGTAGCTAAATGAAAACTTCAGAAAGCGCTACAGCTACAGTCTATACCAAAAGTTCAAACTGACTACAGTAGGTTCTGAGCAGGAAGAGCACAAGGACTTTTCCTGAACTCCTATCAGGTTTCTTTTGTAAAGGAATGAAATTCAGCTGTCACGATTTGTAATTTGCACATACATTTGCACATACAAGCTTCTAAGCCTCTTTAAAAATCTGACGGGTTTAGGAACTCAAAATTGGGACATAGAGTGATTTTTTGCAACATCCTTTCCTATCCCGTAGCCTTAAAAGGAAGAAAAACACTTTATTTAAATACACCAGTACACACGCACTCGGACAAGACCGCTATAGCGCTGCACAACACATGTGCTGAAAATACAGTGTTGTGCAATCACCAATTCATTCTTCAGTACCATAATATGGTAAAAGAAAGTTCTGATGATTCCTCTTGTAAAAAATTTTGTTTATTTCTTTTAAGTGCAGATACTCAGGAGAAAGGATTTGGTGGGCGACTCTGCTTCAAGAAAGGGAGTATGGCAAAGATTTCACTCTCTCTGGATCTGTTAGTTTAGGTTAAAACAAAAAACAAAAAACAAAAAAAAAAAAAAGAAGAAGAAATTGAAGATAGGTCTGGAAAAGAAGAGACTTAATTCAGGCTGAAGTGCCACTGGTAGTGGTACCGTAGGGGACATCCTAGGCAGTGTGTGACAAAGAGGAGCAAAAGCATCAGTGCAGAAATTACTGGAGTGGAGCAGGAATTGTATGAAGGAATCTGAGGGAATGAGCATTTGATGTGTATCTCGTTTCACAAAGAGAACACAGCAGAAGATCATTTCATGCTAGGCATCTTCCTTACTAATATGTGTTGTTTCAGGGTGATACCTCTCCATGCTTGGCTATTCCCATTGTCTTCTATGAGTTGCTTTTATTTCTTTCTACCCATGGGGAGCACCATGCAGAAGAGGTGCCCTGCACACCAGACCAACACAACTCTACTGAGAGACAGAGGTCAGTCTGAAAATGATGTCCAGACCTGGTCCAAAGCCCACTGAAATCAATGGAAAGACTTCCTGGGAATTCAGTCAGTTGGGGATCAGGCCTAGGTAAAGCCTGAGTTTATTCAAAGAACTAGGAAGTGTCCATGCTGGAGAGAGATGGCCCAACCAGCTCCCTTTGAGCTGCTTAATGAGCCCCAGCTGCACTGGTACAGCTGTAATGTTTGTCCCCATCTGGGCACTTCCAGAGTGAACTGGGATGGTCTCCATGTGACCCTGCATTGCACTGTGTAGGCATACACTGAAAGCTCAGCTGGTTTTGCTTTGAAATAATAGCAGCAACAACAGAACAGATCATTTACAATTATATGATTATCTCTTATTAATATTTGTTCCTTTAAGGTTTGGCATATTCAACAACCATGTATGAAAATGGGTTGAAAAGATTGCATGAAAATTCTCCTTTAGGACTCAGCTGACCCAAATACACAGTTCTCCTGCTCTGAATTCCTCTATAGAGCAGAGGGAGACAAACTGCTCTGTTTTTCTCACTCTCTCTCACTCTCTCCTTTTTTTTTTTTTTTTTTTTTCGCCTTCCATAATGCTGCATTGCAGGACCAAATTTTCTGGTTATCATGTAGTATCTTATTTTGATTTTCCTCTCCCCAAATTAAATGCTTCTGGTACTCTTAGGACAACCAGGACAAATCTGCCTCCTATTAGGAAGGGGCAGATGATATCTCTGTAACAGGTAGGGTAAAAAGCACACGTAGGTCAGAAAAGTGACTGCACGTCAGGGTGCTACCAACATGACTGTATCAGACAGCGGCATGACAACATGTAACTAAAAAAAGCCCTGACCACAGAAACCCTTACTATAGGTGCAGTGACAGCATGAAAACACAATTTTCACTGCTTTAACTTGCCTTGTGTAGGCTGAGGGTAACCACTAAGGCTGTATTCCCAACAGCAGTGCTATGCTGGCATTGCATAAGTATTTCGGCAGTACAGCAGGCACAGCTTTAAAAAAAAAAAACCCTCCTCTTGCTCTCTACTGCGTATCTGTAGACAATTCTGCAGAACTAAATGACACAGACAAAATTTGAACACGTTTATCATCTCTGCAGAATAAGCACAGCCATGACAGATTAAGTTATATCTTCTTCAGCTCCTCTATCATCAATAACTATATCAATAACCAACTAAACTTCAGTTATAGTATATCCACATATCTTCACTGAGTGAGCTTCTGAAACTAGCAATAGAAAATCCTTTTTTTTCCCACTTGCAAGTTGAGACATCTTTGATCTACAAGCCACAGAGAGAAAACAGAAAGGGAAACTTAAAATGCCATTGGTTTTATAGTCACATTTAGAAGCAGAGTCATACTGCAAAACTGGCTCTTTGTGCTCCTCAGGAAACCTGCACGAGCATTTAACAACTGCAAGAACATTCAAGGTCAAAGGCTGGCTCTTTGAGGAGATGAGTTGCCTTCTAGCTTTAGTGCTAAAGTCTGCAAAGTAGAGACTGTATTGCAGATGAGACGACTGGGAGATCCCTAAATCAAACAGCAAGATCCGTGAACCACATACATAAGTAAGAGCTGTGTCTGAATTTCATACGCAAAAAAAAAATTGGCTTGTGAAAGCTGATTATTGCCTTGATTTGCTGGATCAGTGTATGCCAGCTGCAGGCCTGCTCCTATCATTCAGCAAAGCACACCCTAGCTTTCAAGACCCCTAAAGGAACTTAAGTAGAGGAAAACATGCAACTCCACAACAGCATAGAAGTTAGCACCAGTTACAGTTTACATCCACCAATCTAATCCTTTGCCTGCTGCCTCACTGCAAGAGTTTTACCAAGCTGCTGGAAGAGAATGAGGAGAACAGTCCCAAACACTGCAGATGCTGCACACGTATCAACGTGATCTTGACTGAAACTCCTGAAGTCTATCCCAGGGTGCCTCAGGATCAGTGAAAAGGCAGAAGATTTTTGGGAGGTCAGAACTTTGTTTGCTCCAACACGCTGGGCCAATGCACCACAGTGGTGTAGGATGCTGCTCCTTCTGCAGCAGTAATGAAACCTCAGAAGAGCACTGTTTGAATTGAGGGCTGCATAGTCTTCTGCAAAATTGGCAGTCTTAGCTGAGACTGTCACACGTAGCTGAAGAGGGAAAAAATGCTTCTGGTAGACCAGCTAGTTGCTCACAGTACTTCTGACAATGCCGTGACATGGAAAACTGCTTGGAAAGTCTGATATGCTACTTGCACAAAAGAAGAGTAAGGCTAGCAGGAAAGGATGAAACTGTCTGTCAGTAAGTATATCACTTGTTCAGCTTATAGTGGAAGGAGAAAGAAACTGAAAACCATGGAAATTAGCTGTGGATGTTCTATCAGAAAACAACCAGAGCTCAGAGTGAGACCAGGAGCAGATTCTTCCTGTTTCTCATGGAGAAGTGAATACTGTAGTTCAGGTTTTGGGGAGTAACCAATAGTTTATAATGCTGCAGCCCAGGAGTGATACATGCAAACAGAAAACTGTCAAATTGCCCACTAGCTGATTCATCAACATACAGAATAACAGAAATGCAGCGCGCTTGAAAATTCTTAGCATCAGTTTGATGGCAGGGAGGGGAAATGCAAAAGGATGGGAAGAATAGGGCATGCACAGCATGCAGTTCAGAGGTTAAACTGCTCTGGCAAGAAGAAAGTTTAGCCTTTGACTATGATAAAGTGATTGACTATGATTCCGCAAAGCCAGGCAGGTATCAAGAACTGGTTAAATGAGGGCAAGAGAGAGTGAGAGTAAAAAGTGAAAACAGAGCAGTCAAGGGGATCAAAACAACTGCCACAAAGTCTGTTTTCCCTTAGGTTTTCTGGTTATCATTTGGGGACAAATATACTTTTCAACTAACCTATTCTGCAGAGCTAATTCCCTGGAAGTGCTCCTACCACTGCTGCCTAATGCGCTCAGGAGTTGGTGCGTCTGTACATGTGTCGTGTTCGTTCAGATTTTGCACTACAGCACATCCACTTTTATGCCCAATAAAAAAATGAAATAATACAGCTGTGATGAAAGCACTGCATGCATATCTTCACTTATCCCTCACAGCAGATGGCCAGCAGACATCCCAGTGCAAGTGCCAGATGTAACAGTGTGTACGCATGTAACAACGTGTGAACCAGGAAAGAAGAATTAAAGGCAAGTTCTTACACAAAGACAGAAAATCCTGCCTTCTTAGGTTTTGCACCTGTGCAAATTCAAGGAAAACAGCGCCTTGGATAAAATAGCATTATCTTTCAAGGTTTGCTTTCCACAGGTTTGCCACACTCCCACCCCAGGAGCTAAATCTTTATAGATAGCAACATGTAAAACATACTTGCTATGTTGTGCATTGCAGTGCATTTTTGGAGTCAGAGCACTGTCCCTGTTTCCTGTATTTACTGAGACACGGCTTCAAAGTTTACATATGAATTTACAAACAAGTGATTAAAAATTATTCCTGTTCTATTCCGGTTTTCCAATCTATCTATTTCTGTGATTGCACTTCACCAGTAAATCCTTTGGGTGACTTCAAGCCTATGGAAAGAGACTAACTTTGCCAACTCATGCAGCCTATGCCCTTTGGTGCTTTTGGGTGCAACGTCAAGATCCCACACAAATCTCCGTGTTTCTTCTTGCATCACTGTGGCACACACAGAAGAGGAGGTGCCCAGAAGCAAAGAACATTTAGCATAATGAGTCGGATGGGTGGTCAGCAGTTTAAACCAGCCACTTGATGTTACTGTAATGAGGTCTCAGTTTAACAGTCGTTCTGCATGCACAGAAAATCCCTCCATCCCAAGGAAATCAGTTAAGAATAAAATGAACAAAAATCAAATCATCTGTTTGAGAAGAAAGATGTTATGGTTTGGAAAATGCACATAATGGATGGTGAAAAATGCCCATGGGTGAATAAAAATTATTTCTCATAGCAATAAGATCAAAGAGCCTCCAAACTTTTTCTCAGGGACAGCATTGTGTGAATAAAACTCAAATTAAGACCTGCAAATACCTGCAAGTTCAGCTGAATCCAAGAGAAGAATCACAGAATCTTTTGAGTTGGAAGGGACTTTTAAATGTCATCTACTCCAACCACGGTCCCCTGCACTAAATCAGGTGCTCAGAGCCCCGTCCAGCCTGACCTTGAACGTCTCCATAGACAGCGCATCCAGCCCTTCACTGGCCAACCTATGCCAGTGTCTCACTGCCCTTATTGTAAAAAGCTTCTTCTTTATATCCAGTCTAAATCTCCTCTCCCTTAGTTTGAAACCACTTCCTCTTACCCTACCACAACAGACTCTGCTAAAGAGTTTGTCCCCATCTTTTCTATAGATGCCCTTTGGGTACTGAAAAACTGCTATCAGGTCTCCCTGGAGCCTTCTCTTCCCCAGGCTGCACAGCCCCAGCTCTCTCAGCCTGTCCTCAAATCCTTTTAGGAAAACTCAGAGCTTAGGTCAGTATATTTTATACATGTTTTAAGCACAGAGGTTTTACTCGAAAAAGAATGAAAGTAATTTCCATTATGGTTAGCAGAATGACACCACATGCCACTTCTTCAAAGGCAATAAACACCTGTTCTATACCATTAGCTTCTCAAGTCTCGATTTCAAGACTAAGTTGTTAAAGCATTCTCAAGAACATGCCTTGTCCATAAAACCCTGGAATATATTCTTAAATTCAATAGAATTCAAATGCAGGCTTTAAGTTTACGATACCTAAACATCTGTATACGCACATCAAATGTACCAAGACTTGACCTTTTTGCCAAGCTCTGAATTCTTCATTTCTCCTCAGGTCTCTCATTTCTCCAGTTACACTTAGTGCTGTGAGTCTAGGTATTCAAGGTCTTTATCATAAGAACAATGCTTTAACTACTGATATATACTTGGTAAAATACTGTAACTTTTAAAATTCGTATCTACACGTGCAAATAAAAGCAGATGATTATTCTGACAGGCTACTAATGTTTTTGTTAGGTCAGGCTGCATTAGACTCTGCATTCAGTAATACAGCAGTTCACAGAATTGGTATGAAGCCACTAGCCATGACAGCAATATTTGTGGCATCTTAAGGTTAAGAATGCACACAAAATAGAGTCCAACTTTGTTCAAGTTTTATAAGCTTTTGAAATAAAGGGATCAGGGTAAATGTACAGCTCTTAAGGTATGCAGGGATATTAGAAGACCTCAGCTAAATGCTGAACTAGGGTATGAGGACACAGTTACCAGAGCTGCCAGAGGGCTGATAATCACAACAGCTATGAAGGACAACGGCAATAGGGTATTCTGTAGGGAGTCACACACAAAATGCTGAATAAAAGCAAGAGAATAAAATGAGATTTGCAATGGTAAATGGACAATTACAGCAATGGGGAGGAAGAAATGGAGGATAACATGAATAGTACTGCTGGTCAAAAGATGTGTAAAAACAAGGGGAGAGAAACCAAGCATCTCTAACCAGATCTGCACCTGCAAAACAAGTGGAAGAGAAACAGAGACTGTAATGAAAAGGACAGCTGGAGAGATGATATCAGAGGATGGAGGTCAAGCCTCTGTGAGAACCAGCAATTTGAGAGAGTGAGAAATGAGAGATTCAGAAATAGCTAAAACCTCTTTAGAAGAGCTGTGAAGGTATATCAACGTATTTGTTATTTAATCTATAGCCTGCTACTAGCTGTTCCTCTGTTTACAGAACTTTATATTTAAAATATGATTCGTATCTACCAATTAAACTATCAAATTCAGTCATCAATTCTTTTATTCCAGCCCAGTGCATCTGCAATCTCACTTCCAGTGTTCTCTCCTATGGGCCACTGAGATCTCCTCTCAAGACTCCAGGAAGGCTGTAGGAAAAAGTTCTTCCTTTGACTGTTAATGTGTTTACTCTCTTACTGCAAATGAGATGCAGTCATTACATCAGTTCCTTTAGGCTGCTTAAGCCTCAGGTCACCCTCTACACAGCAGTCTTTGAACCAGAGTCCTCAACCCTCTCTGGGTTGCTTTAATGCTTACTTTTACCTGCTGAAACCCCCATTCTTTGTATACTGCTCTGCTGATTCTCAGTTTTATTCATCAACTTCATTTTGGTTATCTTTTTCAAATTTTCCCGATGTGGTTTTTATAGTCATTGACTGATTGTTTCTACCATGAGGCTGAAGTATTCAATACCATCTCTTCTGTTCTCCGAAGTATTTTTATTACAGCTGTTACAGACTGTTACGCAGTCTGGTCGTGACTCTTGATGAACTTTATCTCATCTACAGCGGAGTTCAAGTTAGACACTAGGGAAAAAATAAAATCACTGGGAGCGTAATGTACTACTGGTATGGGCTATCCAGAGGGGATGAGGAATCTCAGTTCCTTCAGGTTTCCAAATCCAGACAAAGCCATGGCTGGCATACAGCAATCATTATTTGAGTGAGAGGGTGGATTACATATACCCTCACTGGTCCCTTCCAACCTTTGTTTTTATGATTCCATGCATGTCTTCAGTATTTCACTCTTTATTCTGCTTAGGAATTGTAACAATCTGGTTATCCTTGATTTCTCCTTCCTTAACATCCCCTCTCTTACTCAAGCAGTATATAGTCAGCTCCAGACGCCTCATCTCCTGTAGTGAAGATATTCTGATACCACAGAGCAATCAAATCTGCCATTTGCATTGTTCTGCTGCCCAGAGAGGCTTTGGTACTCTTAGGTATCCATACACAACTACTCCTTTCTATAATCTGCACTTCTTTATTCAAGTTCTTCCGTGGGTACTAACTTACAACTTACACCCCTCTAATAGGAAGAGAAAATACAGCCCCAAATAGCCAGGAAGAAAACTGTGCCACTCTCTCCTGTGTCCATCAATCCTACTTATTTGTCCCTAAGTAAATGTTATTGTGGATTTGAAAATTAAGAGATTGATTTAAGAGGTGCAAATGAGCATACAATAAACATATAACAAATAGAGGGCAATATGGACCCTCACACTGTATCTTTCCTTTCTGCTTTGAAAGTACTGTTTGAATAATGAGAAACAAACAAGAGGTTAACAAAGGACAGATGGGATTTAGGATGGAAATTCAGGGACAGCTGAGGGAACAGGAGTAAAGAGAGAAAACTCATCAAAGAAAAGAGATAAGAACATTAGACTGAGGGGATTTATTTCAGTGTATTAGGAAGGAAATATAAGAAGAAAAACCTCTAAAAAATAACTTTTGCACAACATACTTCACAGCTAGGGGAAATTACTCTGCTTCTATTGAGAGCAAGCACTTTTTGTTGGATGACCTCCACACACATGAATGTAGACACGCATGCTATCCCTCTTCATGGAGCAACAGCCACTTCCAGTAAGCTATAGAGATCCTGACGGACAACATGATAGAATATCCAACACATCAGGAGACATATGTTAATTGCTCCGAAAGTAATGCCTCCTACTTGTTTCCATGGAAACTACAGCAGGCATAAAGAGCACAATAACACTATTTGATAGAGAAAATTTTCAGCTCCAGAACACTATTTTTCATCATAGTCTCCACCATTAGCTGTGCATTTTCACCAGCAATAAACAAGAGCCTGCATGCCATGCTTGTAAAAATCTGCACAAGCAGAGCTGACCCACTGTTTCACAGCCACTATGACTGCATTGGTGCTAGGAAAATGTTGCCCATGGAGTCCATCTTTCATTGGCTCAGACAGATGGAAGTCAGAAGGCACCAAATCCAGACTATACAGTGGGTGTGGTAGGACAGTCCAGCCAAGACTGACAGTGCGCTCAATGGTCTTTAAACTGGTACAGGGCCTGGTACTATCACATTGCAAAAGAAAGGTTGTCTTCTTCTCTGGCCTAGATCTGGAAGTTCGAGTCTTCAATTCAGTCAGCATCATTATGTAGTAGTCAAGATGATTGTTTGGGTTCCAGGAAATGCAGAAGTTTAGCCCCTTGCCTGTCCCAGAAGACACTGCATATCACTTAATCCACTGAGGACTGCACTTGTATGTTTTATCTGATGGTGAATTCATATATCAGCACTCCACAGACTGCCATTTTTACTCCAGCTCACAGTGGTGAGCTCGCATCTTGTCTTCAGTAACGATGCAACCAAGGAAACTATCACCTTCAGACTCTTACTGGATCAATATATCCTGAATACTTGCATACATTGTCCTTTCTGCTTCTGTGTGAGCATCTGTGACACCCACCTGGCACAAGCTTTCTGATAACCTAATGTTGTCACCGTTGTTTCCAACACACTGAAACTGATATTCAGGTTCATACACAGCTCTCTGCCTGTAATCCATCTATTCATGCAGATCTGAGATGCTCTTTGTTTAATGACATGACACTTCTTCACAGCCATCCAGAGCATGACTCATCTTTCATGTCATCATTGCCACTGCTGAAATGTGCCATCCACCATTTCACTGTGTTGATATCCACTGGTTGATCTCCATCAGCAAGTGTCAATGAATGTCAATGGGTTTTCCACATGAAGGAATTAATGACACACCATTGCTTCAGCTGAACTTCCATGTCAGATGCCATTTTGTCAGCAGAAGGGCAATCTGACATTTCTCACATGGCAACAAAACAAAACAGAATGCTGACAGGAAGGTTCAACCTCTACCATTCCACCATCGGACATTGAAGGCCAACATAATAAATAGGAGGCATTACTTCTGGAACAACCCTCATAGTCTACTGGCAATTCTTCCAGGAAAACTGTACATGTGTAGCACAACCCTGTTAAAAATTCCTTCAGATGCAATAGGGTAAACTAGTAATTTTTCCCCATTTCCTTGTATGTTTGTTATAGCAGTTTATACACATTCTGGTGGCAATTCATTTTAGTCATGTAGAGTTCTACAGCAACTTCTTGGGATATGGAAAAATAAGCTAAATACACACCCTATTAAAAGTCAAAAGCATTCATTATGAGCAGACATGAGAAGAACCTAGGTGTTCCTGTCTTGTTCATACATTTTGCTATTATTTATTTATTGCAGATAGGTCTGCATTCGAGAGAAGCAGATGATGCATGTTTCTATGTTCTGAAGCTGCACAGAAACTAAAAGTAGAAACAGCTAGAATCACACTCTGCTGTGTTATCCCTTGCAATGCTGATATTTCCTTACTACTTTCCCACTGAGTGTACAGAAGAAGTGGCACTTGTTGCGAGAGCTGCAAGCAATACAGGAATGCTTCTGCCTGCAGTATATTCCAGAAACAGGACCAGAAATAAGTGGTTATGTATTTCTTACATTAGATTTTCCTTCCTGAGTGTTGACAACTGTTCCCAACTGTCCCCTGCCTTACCAAAACATTCTAAAACGTGACTTTGAATGTTAAATTTAGCAGAAGCTGGAGCATTGGTCCCTCATTTCCAGAAAGGACTGGGATTTTGGCTACATGACTTCATGAATTATCACTGAGCACTCCTAAAAAAGCCAGCTAGCTTCTGGGTGTGGCACCCTAGAATTTCTTGCCACTTTCAAAAGTCCCTTTTTCCTCCAGGGGAAATGCATGATAACATAACAGAGATGTTACTGAGCATTACAATCATTATCTGCTGAGACCGGAACAGATGCAGAAGTTCAAGATTAAATTCATTCTCTCTTTCCCTATGGTTTGCAGGGAATTATGGCAATATCTGTATTACTGCTCTCACAGCACAAAGCCATTGCTGCTGCTTCCTCATGCAGCGGCAGAGCACACCATGCTACATTACACTGTATGGCTCAAGAATATCAGGCGTTCTGACTGAGCAGTGATTGCTTTTCTCATGCTGGAGCAGAATCAACTATGTCACAGCTGCAACTCCATCACTGCATGGTAGCTGGACCTACAGAGCACAGCCTTCAGCTCCCACAGCATTAATGCACGTGGAAGATTCTCTTAAGGGTTGGAGGAGAAACACCATTTTGTAACAAATACTGGGTGCCTCCTCCATATGTGTAGCACGTGCTTCCATAGGAGTACAGCAGCAGAATGAACAGTTTATTGCTATAGGAGTGTGCTTCATGAACAAACTAGCATATTAGACATATGCCCACCACAGACTGGGCACCTCAGGATGCCAGGATGAAAGGCAGTGAGTTCAGAGACAGCAGCTGGTAAAAGAGGAAATACCTAAACTCCTGTAAACTCACCACGGGAGAGGTCAGCCCGCTCCAATGGCAGCAAAACAAACCCAGATCGTATTGTGTCTAGCTCCAACTGACACTTCTAGAACTAACCATTATATGCACTGGGACTGAGCTTTTGCACATTTTCCTGCATTTATGCCACTTATTTAACAGTACAAATCACAGGAGTAGACCCAGTGGGGACTAGTTTACACTTAACAGATTAACAGCAAAACTTTTATGTTCAATATTAAAATGGAAAACAAAAAGAGCCTGCATCTCCTAACTGACAGTGCAATGCCTGGCCTTAGCTCACAGTTGTGTTAGTCAGCATATCCATTAGATGACATTTTATTTGGGTTAGGAAACTCTTATAAGCTACATTGGGCTAAGAAATACTGGTGACACAAGGCATCACTTAATTGTTTCAGCAAGAACGAAGTTTTTGCCCAGATGGCTTACCTTCTATAAACAAGGATGAACTACATCCCTTAAGTGGGATGGATCAGTATATTGATGTTTGCGGTGCTTATTCTAGATGATAGATGCAGGGTCAAACATCTGAGCAAGCTCTGGTCTCAGTCAATCTACTTAAAGATTGATGTCCCATTACTGCTATTGCTCTTCTGATGTAATGCTGGTTCTCTTTCCAGAAGAAAAGATAAAAAGACTCAAAATGTTTCCAGACAAGATTATGGAATGTGAAATACAAAACATTGTGAAATGAAGTCTATCCATCTGTACATTTGGAAAAAGAAAAAGAAAAAAAAAAAAAAGAAGTAAGAAAGAATTTAAAGCAGAAAATACCAATATAAACACACTTGCTGAGACACCTTAACGAAATCAGTGCATGCTGTGTTGCAACACCGAGATGCCAGCATCTTCCTTCTCCTGAATGGTTTACAAACTTCTGTAATGACACTGAGCAAACTCTGGCCTGGTAGAATCACAAAACACAGAAACCTATTGTAGTATGATGTTAAGTCCTGTCCTGTTATTCTGGTGCTTATAGGTGTGACTTTAACATGATTCGGTCAATATAGCATTCCACTTCTAAGTACATCATTCAAAGTTTTGCTTTCTGTCCAGGAAGAAATTTTTTGAGGAAGGAAGTTATGTTTCATAAAGAGCTGTAGAACTTAGTAATTCCATAGTTCAGGCCAGAAAGAATGCTCCCTCGCTCCCTTTCAGCTTCAAAGTTACTTAAACAAAAATTTGTTCACTCCTTAAAGACTTGGGGAATTATTTTCTTAATAATTTAAAATGCATTTCCTATCTGTAAATGTCATCAAAGCTGACAATTCTACAGATAGAGATGGCTCAACTACTGTACTCTCTCCAGTGGTATCCTTTCATTCTCTGCAGGCCTGGGACAAGTTTCACCCTATGTGCCTTCAGACCAATAATTAACCAGACTACACAGCTGGTTGAAATGCTGATAGAAAAAGTCAATTAAAATAAGTCGTTTTAGTTAGAATCAGATCAAAATCCATTGATTTTTAGCATTTTTCACCAACTTTCAGAGAGTAAAGGGAAGAAAAGAATGAAAGTTTTCAATGTACTACAGAGAATACAGCTCCAGATTGAAAAAAACTTCTTGCCTTTCACAGTAGCTTCTACTACTTGTCTTTCCTAGGACACTGAACCAAAAACTTGACAACAGATAAGGATCCTGATGCTTTCTGCCATTTCCCCACACAGCAACACAGAGAGGTAGGGCCACCTCTCTCTAGCTGGGGACATGTTGCCCTACAGCTGTGTACTCTCAGCCCAGGGAGAGGCAGGGCTTTCGGCATCTGGGGATGGCATACAGGACTCCTAACACCCTGCTATGTAAATGAAGTTAAGCGATGGCCTGTTTCACTCCAAATGCAAGAATGGTGCAGTTACAGTGGAAGCAGTTTAAGGAAGTCGAACACAAAGGATTTTTAGTGGCTGATTACTGACAGCAGCTTCCCAGGTGGATCAGGACCAAATGGCCAACCACGCCTCTGAGAGCAGTTGTTGGTCTGCCCAGGTAGCAGGGTTACAACCAAGCTAAATGAATGGCAGAAGCATTCCTTGACTCTAGCTAGCTCTAGCTGGGGCTCAGGAAGAATATCTTCTGCATGACCAAGGCAGTGCACAAGTATGATAGACACTTTGTGACTGTGCTTGTACACACAGGGCTATGAGTAGAAAACATCTGGTAAAACAAAGATGTAAGTCAGGCAGCTACAGTACAAGTCTGTGGAATTAAAAGTAGGGTGAAAAAAGTAGGACCAGTAATTTTTATCTTGCCCAAATGCATCAACCGATCACGCTAACTTTAGAAAGCAAAAGGCATGGTGCACGCTTAACAGGTTTGTTCCTCTGACAGGTACACCATGTGCTTGTGATTCCTGTTTAATTTCCATCATGCAGAATACCTCAAATTGCGCTCCTTGTGGGTGTGGTAGAAAGTGGAGGCGGAGAATGATTCTTCTCTGAAGGAAAATACAATTATCCAACTTCTTCAAACAAATGACAAGTGAATAGACTTCCAATGCTCCCCACCAGCTCCAGTTTAAAACACAACACTCTGCATTATACATTCAATAACAGATCTCTAGTCCCAAACCCCCTATAGCAGAAGGCAGACAGGGAAAATAAGCTCTTTTCATTTTCCTGTGTTTTTCATATCGCAAGGTACTTTTTTTTGTCTCTTTGAACTTAGAAAACAGACACACATGAGGCTGTGCTGTGCTAAATGTGCTGCTGCTGGAATATGAACAAGGACCAGAGAGGCAGGGGGTAAGGGAGCGTTTGTGTGCTCCTGTTCTTTGATGGGTGTCAATCATTCCTGAAGTTTGTTCACCACCTACACACAGTCAAACATGCAGGCAGACACGCACACACTCCTAATCTGCTCTCTTCCAGTGCTAAAAGCAGATAAGCAAGCGGTAATGCTCTAGGTTAAAGACGAGCCAAAGCTAGGGTGAGTGCATGTATTTGTAACAAGCACACGCAGCAAAAGTGCAAGGGAAGATCCATGTAAGTATGGACGTACTCATCTGTATGCTGCAACTTCTATGTTCAACAGCAGGTAAAAAACAGAAATATCAGAAAGTACATGTGTGTTTTGGGGAAATTTAATTTCTGTCATGATTTCTTTTTTTCTTTCAAGGTCATCTGGACTGTTCTCCTCTTGCAGCAACATACCAACCAATAAGAAGAATAATAGATTAGAGCCAGCAAGTTAGTATAGTGTTTCTTAATCAGGGAGTAAAGGAAACTTTGGTGAATGCTTTAAAGCCTTTACTTTGGGACTTCTATTTAATACATTTAATCAATACTAAACAAATTAATAGATTTACTTTCCTTCCTATTTGCTGCTTTTAACACAATGCTCTCCAGCATCTTGTGTTCCAGTATACCAGATCAATTTAAACTCATTTCAACAATAAAATTATATGGTCTCATTTCTTTGTTCATTTGTACGCAATTGTAGAGGGTATTCAGAGGGATTCAGTAGCAGCTTAACGTAACTTCCACTGCAATCAACAGTAAGACACTGAAATGCTGCGGCTTAAAGAAAAGAAAGGGATTAATGAAGAAATTAAAACTATATATAAAAACATATATAAATAATATTACATACATATCTATATATTTGTATCTGAGTTGGTTATATATGACTTCAGTAACCTCACAAAAACTATCTTTGCTGTGATCAAAGCTGAATTTAAACAAAGTTGCCCTATTAAATCGATTTCTTCTCCATCGCAGATTTAGCTTCTCCTTGATGTTATTCTAATCTTTTGATGATCATTTCTGTAGACCAGGCTGAAAACAGTTAGGTCAGCCAATATCATGGCCTTAAAATTTATCCTAGAAGTCTGAAAATGAGATATTCCAAAGTGAAGATGTTGCTTTCAAGAATTTCCTTCTCTGACTTACTCTGGGGAAGCCTAGATTTCTGCTTCTACAGATAGGTTGTACAAACCTCTCTCTTTACACTCCAGAAAGAGATAAGTGGCATTCTATAGGTCTCAAGCATGTGATTAGAAACTCATGGATTTATGGATTTTGAGGGCAGAGAGGTTGTTTTATTAATCTAGTCCACGCTAACACATAGCATGGATCAGGAAACCACCAATACTTTCTGCTGCAAGTCCAGCAGCCAGTGCTGAACTAAGATCTAGGATTTAGAAACCACGTAGCAGTTTAATGCAAAGCTTAATTTTTTTTCTTTCAGGGAAAAAGCTCACCAGAACTCTTGAATGCTTGTTCCTCCAGTGCCCAAATAGTCTGAACATTTCCACTTTTAATCTGTCTACCTGCAGCTTCCAAGTATTGGTTTCCAATAAGCTTCTCACCCCCACGACGGAAATTATCTTCTATTATCAAATGCCTATTCTCCTTATCAGTACTTACAACCATGACTAAGTTCTCTCCTAACCTTCTCATTGATAAACTAGTTAGACTGAGTCCTCTGAGTCTCTCATTAAGCATAAGCTTTGATTGTTTACTTATTCTCTCAGATCTTTTCTGAATTGCTTCCTATTTA
Source organism: Bambusicola thoracicus (assembly GCA_002909625.1). Lineage (NCBI taxonomy): Eukaryota > Metazoa > Chordata > Aves > Galliformes > Phasianidae > Bambusicola > Bambusicola thoracicus. The sequence continues at coordinate 19,393 of PPHD01002946.1, forward strand.
TCAAACATTTCCTTGACCAGACATGCTGCACTTTCAGCAGCTTTTGTAACAAAACAGTGACAGTTACTTCATATCTTCCCATAGCAAAAGGAGGAAAGACAAAGTAAAAAGAACAAATTCATAGAATGGTAAGAAAAGAGAAATAAAAGGGGTTAAAAAGGAGGTAAAAACAACTAATAGAAAATGGGGAAGGAAGGAAATAGTCTGATATGGTGCAAAGCGGTACCTATTTACATGTGTTATTTGTTTTATATAAATTATCTTGTCTGCTCTAAGAAGCTGACAAATGAACCTGCTACTCATTCCTCCATTCAACTGTTTCAGGCAATTAGTGATTTCTGATGCTGATGGCTGCACGATCCTCCCTGATTGAGAACACACCTTTTTGGAAGTAGAGCTCATTAGCACCACAGGGCTCTAAAACAACCAACCTCCCCAAAACCCAGCACCGTCCTTTCAAGCCAGCTCCACAAGAGAAGTGCAGAAGGGACTGTGTTTCTTTCCATCCCCCAGCCTTGAAATACCTGCCTCGCTTCAAGGCTGGCACTGAAGGATTCAGTCAGAATAAACAAAAGGCTCATACGCACAAAGCACACATATGGAGCCCTGGGCTTCAGTCATCAAGCCTGGGACATCTGTGTCTTTCTCAGGATGTCTGCGTGTTCAAATAATTAGTCCAAGGCCAGCTGTCCCCTTCTTGCTCTTCACCCTTTATGCTCCCATTGCTTCTACTATCACTGCCTTTCCAAAGATTATTTTGTCCGACAGATCACCAAAAAATAATCTATTTCTTTCTGCTTATTCTTTGGATGGAGGGAGTAGCAGAGGATTAGTGAGGTGGTGAAGAGGAAAGGACTCCTTTAACTCCTCCTTCCCAGACTTCTGCACATTTTCAAGCAAGCTTTGGGCACATCAGAGGAAAGGCTGACTTGAACTCTCACATTCAGATGTTAAGATCTCCAAATGCTCGTACTGGTACTTAAAACGCAACCATCAACAACAAGCCTGTATGCTTTATGAGCACTGTTAGCTCATGTATTCTAGGCTCAACTTCTTTCTCTCCTAAAGCAGTGATTCAGAAATAATTCAGTGAAATTAATGAGCTCTTCATAATCTCAACACGCTCCCTGTAATCCACTCATTTCTGAGGCCTTTCTACTGATTTGTGTCAGAGCATGCTAAAGCTCCCTCAGGAAACAGGTCTCCAGACCAGTGGGCTTACCGAAAATACAGCTGAAGAAACCCAGCCCAAGTACTTACAATTGCATGAAAGCAGCAGTGAGAACAGAACCAGGACTTCTGTTCTCATCTGTAAAATCTGCAGTTCTGCCCCAAAAAAGCTCCCCTAAGCAGGCCCCAGCTGGAGCTGGGAAGGGAACACTGCTCCTCAGCCTCAATGAAAGAGCCAGGACACACCGAAGCAGAAAGCTTGTATGTACGTACAGCAAGCAGCCCTGCCCTCTGAGAGGGCCGCAAGCACACAGATGAGCCATTTACTGCAGCCTGAGCTGCAGCCTGCCTGCCCATGTATCATCTCCATAGCAGCAGTTCTGTTAATTGAGACCAGCTGCTTCAACTCCAAATTCTTCTCTCCAGAAATATTGATACTACTACGTTATGATTAGAAAGCACTTTACCAAATGCCTCTCAATTTTGCACAGCTCAGATGAAGAGCAGCTGCAGAAAGAAGGGACAGTTCCCTGACTGTACAGAATAAAACAAATGCTCACTGCAAAATCACTGGAGAAATGGAGGCTGTATGAAGTAAGTCAAAATAATGATGGCAGGAGAAAGCAGCCTGCTGCATGTGCTCATGCCTGTCATTTTTGATGTTGAAAGGACTGTGAGCAGACTTCTTCCTTATGCTCTAGGATAAATGGCCACAGCATTGCAGTTTTATAGCTTCATGTGGCAGGTGTGCATATTTGTCAGATCCAGTTTTTCTGTCCAAGGATAGATTAAAGCAAACCCATCAATCTGGGCCTGGCTTGGAATTGTTGCTGTGGCGTTGATTCCGCTCCAGGGCCTGTTCTAAACAGGCCGCTGGCAAAGAGAGTCACTGAAACCAATAAACTAGTGGGAAGATTTGTGAAGTAGGAATGCCACCACACCACCACGATTTGGCTTCGTTGCTGACTGTCTCCCTGTGGCTGCTGACTCCACGCAGCAGGCTGTCAGCTGGCTGCTTGGCAATGCTCACACTGGGATTGCCGAAAGCTGAAAGCATTTTTCTCCCAACAGCCAGGCTGGATTACGCTGGCTAAGAGAACAGTCAATTCCAAATTCACTTAGAAGTCCCAAGTCCCATCTCTGACCATCAGACACAGGGTATTCCTGAAAAGACATCTGGTTACCGTGTTTATGCAAGAACTGAGCTAACCACTTCAATCCCATCTGTTGTTCCAGCCTCCTGAGTACGGAGAACAGAATCCTTGAAAGAGAAAATCTGGCCATGAATGGTCTGAAATGAGAATCATGATACAATGCCTGGCTTCCTCCTGAGAAGGATGTTGTACAATTTTACAGAAAACATGGCACTCTTCAGCACGCGGCTGTGTAAACAAGGGCCTAACACATTACTTCTTTACTCAGATTTTCTACTACAACTGAGGTAATACAACAAAACAAAAGCAGAGAGATCACTTTGCTATGCTACGTGATTTGCCTCCTACTCTGAAAATCAATGAAGTAAATAAAATCTTTTATACCAATATCAGACAGAGAGTCTCTCAGCTAACATCACACTCATGTTTTTTAAAAGTATTCTGTGTTACTCTGTAAAATATTCAAAGTTTTTAGAGTCTCATTCAGATTTTACCATTTACACGCTTTGTTCATTTTCACTGTGTTCCACTCATGTAAGAGAATTTCTCTCTAAAGCTGCAATTTTCTTACCTACTTCATTTTCTAATTTCTGGTCTATACCAGAAGACTGCCTTAATCTACAGTATTGCAGGAGACAGAATACTTCAATGAAATTCCAGATGGGTAAGTCTGAGCACATTACAGTTGAATATAAACTTTACACTAGCATTCACTGACTGCATATTCCTTTAATCTCCATTTCCTTTCTGTTCCTAGTAAGGTTGCCATACTTACTTGTGACAAGTAACAGCAGCGGGGAAAGGTCTTTGCTGTGTGTGCTAACAGGGAAGTTACTTTGACTTCGTGTACAGATCCATTAGCACATTTTGCAGATGACAACCTGATGGAATTCTTCTGATTGTTGTTTTTTTTGTTGTTGTTGTTTTTTAATTTTTTAGACTTCCAAGATTTGTCAAGTGATACTTGTATAAGGAGACGCATATCACAAGATTAGGTAAAAGTGAATGAAGCTGTTCTGAACACTACAGTCCTTGGGACCATCAGGACTCCTTGAGTGTTTCCAATAACACAGCTTAAAGCACTCATGGATCTTGGTGCATCAGACAACAAACACATGCAGCAAGAGCGAGCAAGAGGAGCATTCAAACAACAGATTTTCCAACCTCACTTAAATCCTTTCCTACTAACGTGTAAAGGCCTCAGTCTGCGACATACTACAACTACTGTGCACTGCTCCTGCAGTGAAAATGATGCCCAACACACAGCTACCTCAGCAGAGAAGCAACAACTCTGCAGCTGACCGCTAATTTTGTTCTTCAAAGCACAAGCATACTCCCATTTCATTTCAGCTGCCCTAGCCTCCCCCATAACTGAATTATTTTTATTATGCTCCACACAATCCTAGTACTGACAGGGATGTTTGTTAAACATAATTAAAGATATTAATTTTGCATGGAACAAAAGACACAGAGCCAAGAACTTAATTTTTTTTTAAATCTCCTATTAGAAAATTACCTTCATTAGCACCGACTCGCTGAGCTTCTCTCTGTTGACAATTTTTATCGCAACCTTCTGACATGTGACACAGTGAACCCCCAACTTCACAAGCCCTGTAGGAGAAACAGAGCAAAACAGAAAAAAAGAACTGGTTAGAGCTATCCACAGTTGAGATTTTTTCCTAATAGTACATTACTCGGTAGTTGGCAACTTATATTCAAACAAATTTCCTCTAGGCCCTCCCCCTGACAGATGAAGTCTTGTGAATAATGAAGACCCTAAAGCCCACACTATGACCACTTGGCAGTAAAGCTGCCAGCATCTTCAATTCTGTTGCAGTTTCCACCATCAAAGCTGATTTTTGCTGAAATATGTCCCAGCTCTCAACCATTCAAAGAGTGTTCTACCAATATAAAGTAAAATTCTGCCAATTTAACTGCACTAGGTTTGGGGCTTTGCCAATGTCTGGCATCACTGAAAGGTCAGAAAGCAACAGAACTAGATGGTCAAGTGTGTGCAGTGTGCACATTGCTACTACGTTAGTTCTAGCCCTTCCAAAACTTTCAGAGTTACAGTAAAAAAGCACTTAAATTGAGTTTTCTCCTGCTGTTTTGACTTACTCTGCTTCATGAAGTTCATGCTGTGCTGAATACCACAGAGGAATAGAGGAACAAACGTACACAGTGATCGACACTAAGTTCTTCTTACTTATTAATATTTACTATATCCTTGTTCATATCTATAACCCCAAACAACTTAGTGGTGTAGATAAATGGCTATATTTGGAAAAAGTGATGAGAATTCCCATCAGGGAATCAGATCAGGATGTCTGAGTTATCAAAAAGTATGGAATAAAACTCCAAGAATGAAAAGAAAGAGGTAAGTAACAAAATATTACTGTCTGCAGAACTTTGATCTGAATCTGCTGATTCACATAAAAGTACATCAAAAGATCCTTTGTGAGTGAGTTAGGCATGGTCTCCCAAGCTCCCAAATCCACCTCCATCAAAAGATTTCTACCCTGAAAACCATTACTTTGTAGGCCTATTCAAGTGAGATCTGTTTTGCTTCAGCTCTTACTCTTGTCAAACATGGTCATGGAGCACCACACCTAATAGGCTGGATTCCTACAGACACCTGTTCATCTTCTTGCTACAGTTAATCATGGATGCTGAACCATTAACCACAGGTTGTTATGCCAAGAAATAACTTGCCGATTCACTTTCTCTCTCTTTTATGTTGTGCTCAAGTTTTCTGGATACTTCCACTCATGTAATTTTCTGCTCTTAGCTCGTTAAATGCTGACATCCTCACCTTCTGCCATTACATGAACAAGTATTAAGAATTAAGGACACAGCACATGACAAAACCCATTCTAAGCTGTGCATGGCAACAGCCTTTCCTCTCCCTGAAGCAACAGATGAGCACAGGTGGGGAAAGATGCTGTGATGTCCAGCCAATCTTCACTGTTACAGCTGAATTTTATCTACTCAATATATGTATGACGTTATCCTTAGCACCACAGGCTCTGTGCTCACCACTCAGAGCAGTTGCAGCTTCCCTTCTGCAGCTTTGCTTTGGCTTTGCCCTGTTTGGGTAGTCACTGTTGGCACCCCTCTATTGTGAGCTCGCAATGCTTCAGTCCATGCCCATCCCTTTATTCTGCTTCCAACACAAACCACAGTCTTTGCATAACTCTAAATTCCCTGTCCTTATGTTTCTAATTCTTTGCAGAACTTCTAGGTCAGCCCTTCACATCTAGACTCTAGGACATGTGACACAGTGCTGCAGTAGTGTCTTCTACAGTCATTATTTTGAGAGGTCACTAAAGGTGACAAACAGCTGCTTCCTGTAACTGGTCCTCCAGCCTTAAGAAAGCATACAGGCTTCTGGAATCTCACACTCAAAATTTGATTCCATATGTTCCTCTTCCCAAATCAAGATATCTGTCCCACCGCACTCAACTATCCGTAGCCCTTTTTATCCTTGCCCTCACTGAAGCATTTTGTCATTGAGTCACAGCTACCACAAACCCCTGGGACACCATCAAACCACACAGGCAATCTCCACGGTGTCCTCTGCCTTTCTTGCTACTAACCTACCACAGAAACTCAGAAAATGAGATCAAACCATTCTGTTTACTCCTATAATTAAGTTCATCAACTATTAGAAGACTTTATACACCTTATAAAATCATGCCGATGATGTCCCAGTGATTTTACATTGATTTAATTTCATCACCCTCAAGAGGTCATTCCAGATTTACAGCAGGGTGCCAAAGAACAGAATGAAAGAATGCACGATCTAACGTATTTTTCTTTCTTTCCTTATTTATGTTAAAAATTCAGAAAAATCTACACTCTCACTTCTGCCTGCTTTGTAGGTAAGGAATTCTAAGACAACCCTCCAAACAGCCCAAGACAGCACTTTTCAACATCCAAAATTCAGTGAATGTAATTTCAGGATAAAAATAAAACCTGCCACTCTGCTTGTGCCTCTCTGCTTACCTCTTCCTTTTGACATATGCATGCCAATGGAGCAAAATAAAAACCTTTCACTAGACAACCTTATACATAGGCTATGGTCCTCCTGCTACTAAGAGAAAACCTTAAATGAGCTTGGGCAAGGAAGAACTTACGCCCTGGACTTCAGTTCTAGTTGTGGCAGTTCCAGCCTACTGAGCTACTGCTTACAGATGAATTATTGGTCATTTGAACTCCCGTGGGCTTCTGATGTTTGGATGCCCTTTTACTGGCATATATAACATCAAAAGTTGAGGATACATTATGTATCAGTGTAATGACATATCTTTTAAGACCGTAAGAAGCAACTACATGAGTAAATTGCTGAGCTGTTATTGAAATGGTTAAAAAAAAAAAGTAATGCAAGCTCAGAGGCAAGAAGTGGTTGAGGTGCTGTTTGCAGGGCTGGTAATTTTTCAGTTCTTCTTTGGCCTCATACACAGCTGCTCCTCAAGTCTACAGCAAACTTCCCATACAGATGGGGAGGTACATACTCATACAGCTTATCTACATATTCCACCCAGCAGAAGTACCTGCGTAGTCCCCAAAAAGAACGACCAAGGATGCTAAGATATTTTGCTTTGGCATGGCTTAAGACACGTCTGCCAAGGCAGGAGTAGGCTGCTTTGTCTTAGGAGCTGTGAACATTGAGCTGCTTCAGACCTTAGCCATTTAACTGCACAAGAAACAGCCTCAATTTCAGGCTGGGGAGTAAAGAAGAAAAAAAATGTACACACGCTGAAAAGCAAGGGGATGTGTAAGCTAACATTGTCTTTTCATTTATAATTAAAAGCCACAAGCTGAAAACCACTGAGCAACAGGAACTCCAGACAACACAAAGGAAAGATGGCACACAAGAACAGCACAAGGAAGCTTGCAAGCCTGCTACATCTGAGCACAGCACTGACCTGCTAACAGCCACACTCATGCTGTTTTTTGCTAGAAAGTCCCACTGTGTGGATGCGTAAAGACACACAGACCTTTCCTGAAAAGGACAGACGCTTACGTGATAAGCAAGGGAAAGATTTAGGTCTGCTATACAGGTGGACAGCCCACCCTGAAGCAGTGAATACAGAATCACTTATTTTATCCAAGAAGCGTGTGTTTCAGGGATGAATACACAAGCTTCACTTCCACAGATGAGCACAGACCCATCCCCGTGGCAATCAGTCCTGTGTCATTTTAGCCAAGGACAGGATTTCAGAAAAGCCTGATGTACTTCTACCTTATGTTGTGCGTGGGAATTTGCTCTAACATATACTAAACAAAACAGAAGGAGGTTGGAGGTGATGCTATTTCATAGGCACTCTGCAGCGGTGTGAATAGCAGCACAAAGGAACACAACTGGGGACAGGGATACCTTGCTAATGAACCCCATTATGAGATCTAAAACTTGGTTCTTCATTACAGAAAGAAGTGATCTGGAAGCAGGAGAGATCTGTTTTTCAATCCTATCAAAAGATGGAGTTTGCCAAGGATACCATTCTGAAACAAATGACCATTTTGAGAGAGAGACCGATAAATCATACCGCTGTTATTTAAATGTAACATTCATGGTATATGCAGCGTTAACAAAAAAACATTCCCACAGTCTTTTCAGAAATGTTGAACACAAGTAACTCATTTTTAATCATAAAGTCAGTAAATGCTTCAAGAACTGTAATTAAAAAAAAAAAAGTTACATTTGCTAGTTTTAATGTGTGTAATTTTTGCATTGGAAAAAGAAGGCTTTTCATTTTCTTCATCTGAAATAAAACCAACCCAATGCCCGACCTGTATTTCTGCCACAGGGAAATGAGGCCCTGATTTCAGATCATCTGCATGGCTCTTGTCGCTTGCTGCTCATTTCACAACAGAGTGCACTGTCAGAAAACTTATCCTCTCAAATATTCAAGCAGAAAGCCCTGGTCCAGCCAGCACTATCTATTTTGGCTGGATGAGCAATTAAAGCAATGTCTAGAGAAAAATATTATTCCTAACTGAGTTAGCTAATTGCCAATTTATTCATGTCAATGAATACCCAGCAAATGTTAATCTGAGCACTGCAGGACACAAATACTTGTGGTTTCCATCAGGGCACAGACAAGTACTGGTAACTAACTATTTGAACTCAAGGAGGAACAAAATTCTTAGTCTGAACAAGACCAAGAACAAGAAAAAGGGTTAGTGTGCCTACATAGTTTTTGCATATGAACTTTCTACACGTGATCTTTATATACAAGTAATGTGATTTAATCACACAAACTGGAAGTTACTGTTATAAATCTTAGAATAATTTACTGATGCTCATTCCTGAAAGCTACATGCACTGCTATTTGCAAGATCTGCAAACTTTCAAGGATGCCAGCTTAGAAAATCAATCCTTAAAGCACATAAAAGCATTAATATAACTCAAGCGAAGCATAAAACAATGCTTAAAATGTAATATTCTTGCTTCTTATTCTCAACAGTTATTCTCTCAAATGCTATGCTTTCAATTAGGGTTGAATCACTTCAGTTACAGCATCCAACTGCTGACTGCAGTGAAGTTGCTTTAGATCTACAACAGCAGAAAACAGGTTAAAACGTGGCTCGCAGCAACACGATTTCCATAGCCGTAAAATAAGGATAACAACACTTACTTACCTTGCAAGGGCTGTAGAAGGATTAACTGATTAATCCTTACAAAGAATATTGGAAAGGGAGAGAATGGGGTATAAAACACTACGCAAGTTTTACATATTACAACATACTAGGAAAATTGCATCTTAATTATTCTTTCAAAAGAAAGGTCTAGATTATTTCTTAGTAAGAGTTTCCATTTTATGGCTCAAATTTTCTAGTTCATACTTTCCTGGTTTCCTACAATATGTATCTCAGGCACTCTTTAGATGCACTACAAAGAACTTTCTTACGAGTGTCCTACTTATGGGAACCAATAATTGCCCTTAATTACTCAGCCTTCCCATTGAACAGTTGTTTACTTTTCTATAGCATATTGTTATCTCAAATTACTGCCTTTAAAATAAACAAAGCCTTATATCAAGTGACACACAAATTACATGGTATCAATTTATAATTGTATTATGAGGAAAAGAGGCATAGGGCTGTCTACAAATCTGAAAGAATGAGGATGGAGCTACCCAGACTGGTAATGAAATAATTTGACCATGAGATATTCTACAGAGAGACTCTAGTGCTAAAATGCTGTTTGGAGGGCTCATGCAATAACTGTTTCTAAATTGAATAAACTGTAATTACAGTAGGACTAAAGCCAGAGTGCAAATGCTCAGCAAGAGCACGGAAGGAGACGTTCATCAGTCCTGGGATTCACGTGCCTCAGCGTAGAGCACAGGGAAGCTGCACACAGAATTGTTCAGCTCAGATGTATTCTCCTGAGCTCCAAGCACTCTCAGACATGCACTGGCTCAGGCAACTGAAGGGATGAATGCCTGAGCTCAGATATTGGTGACAGCGATGCAACAGCTCAGATGTGATGGTATCCACATGCCTGGTATTAGAGAACGAGACACAGAGGCATACTCAGATACACGGCAGCTCACCAGGAGCAGGTTTTACACTGCATGCCTCAGAGATTATGGCAGGATCATCCTCCAAGCTCAGCAGGATCAAAACACACAGAACCAACATCACCTCTATTGATTTTTATCTTGGTCTCTTTCTTACAATATTTCATAAATCAATACTTCTCAGAAACCCTTTGTGCCCACTGAATCCAGCAAAGAATGAGACTGTTCAGCCCTTTTGACACACATCTTTCCCATCTCGATCCACATTCATACATCTACTGAGCCCCCCCACCCCAGAGAACTAGGACACACACCTGTGTGGGCTTTTGTGAAACTCTGCTGTTTCATCAGCCAAGCTCTAACAAACTCCTCAAGTCCTCCAGGAGATGTCCAGTGAGCTGAGCTTTTATTTTACACCAAGTCTTTGGTCCCACCTGAAAACAGGTAGGTGACTAAGCTGTGCTGCCAGTGGAAAGGTGCAGACCTCAGTCTCCTGAAAATGTACGATGGGATGTGGGCAGCACCATCACCCCTCACAGACAGGGAAATAGGAGAGTGGCTTTGCAACTTGAAAAAGAGAAAATAACATGTAATAGATACACCAGAAAAACAAAAAAGAAGTCTCATCACCCTTTACAGCCTTTTTTTCATATGGGTACTGAGGGCTGCAGGCCACCACAGTCAGAGCCGTGCATCTCCCTGCAAAGTCTGCCTGGAGAAGCACTTCTCCCTTCAGACCTCCTGAATCATTTGTCAGGAGATGACCAGACGTGCATTTTCAGGAAGCCAGTAGAGCTCTGTCTGTCCTGCTAAGATATCTTTGAGAAAGCATGTCGCCATCATTAGGTAATATCTGGGCAATAAGCCACAACGTCCAGTGACCTACGGAGAAGGCTTGCTGCACTAATAAGGAGGGAACACTGTGCTCAGGGCAGGAGGAGATGAAAAAAGAAGATGGGAGGAGAAACTGTGGAGAAATTGTTCCTCACGTGTGCTTTCAGCTGATGCTAATCCCATTTTCTAAGCTCATTTCTACCCTCTTTCTCCACACTTTCCACCCTACCTCAGCCTGCCTCCTTCAGGGAGTCCTGACACCCTTTTGACCCTCCCATCAGCCAAGATTGCTTCAGCTAGGTTATATGTATATTAAGAACTTAATTAAAAAGAGGGTTAGTACAGAAAGCCTTTACACAGAAGACAAAGGTCACACTCTTCACAAGATTAGGCTCACCACAAAGCACTTCATCTACCCAGCTCAGTGCTGACACAGCTTACCCTGGCCTCTGACATCTCTTAATCACCAACTGACAGATTTCTAACAGGATTTGCACTCACTGCTGATACACAGCACTTCAGCCATGTTCAAGGAGTGAGTTGGCTCAACTGTACATGCACCTAGGAGCAAGGCACCAAACAGCAGCTCACATGCACAGCCAGCATGTTCCCCTCCCCATGAATTCCCAAAAGACCTGGGGATGGCAGTGGGATATGGCTCATAGACAACCACTAACTTCAACAGTAAGACTTTTGTAACAGGCTTCACAACATTCAGCAGCTGAGTGAGGAGAAACCTTGTAGGCTGCATTGGTAAAGGGAAAGTACGGAGACAGATCAGCCACCAGATCCTGATTCTGCCTAAGAGAAAATCCCTCAATGGTCGGAAGGAGAACGAGCTCCTGAGCAGAGCTGCAGACTAACCAAGGAGATGTGGATGGGTGACGAAGACAGGGTGGCCCTGAGGCTGCCAGAGGGACAAGTGGCCAGGGAAAGGTCTGGGAGCTCCCAGCAGCAGCCTTAGGGGCCTGCAGAGCACAGCTATGTGGCATGCTGCAGAGATCTCACGGAACAACTGTAAAGAACTGTTTTTTCCCATTTTTCTGAGATGTTCCTCTGTATAAAGTATAGAACATCTAAGATACAATTTTCTTAATTATACTGAATATGAGAAAACCTAAGCTTCTGGCCCAGGACAATGGGAAGAAAGACCATTTGAAAACTGTTTTGTGTCTCAAAAACAGCAAAGCCAAAGCAAAAGAATTAAAGGTCAGAATAATTAGACTATGATCATTTTAATGAACAGAAACAGGCATACAAAAACCCCTATAGTCAGAAGTATTTTCCTCAATTTGAGAATAATGGCTCAGGTCACAGCACGGAGCTGGAAGCATTTATCGACTTCTACACCAAGAAGAACAGGAACTGCCTGCTCGTGTAATACAAACTTCACTACAACTGGTTCACTGTGTACCTTACGGAGAAGAAAGCACAGGTTCACATTCAATACACCTTTACAGAAAAGGCCTAAGCTTCTCATTAATTTAAGGTAAGGTTTATGAGAAACAATGTAGCACCTGGAATGTAAGGTCAGCTGTGTCTGCACAAAGAAGAAAGAAAATAAGTGAATTTAATTTCCTTTCAAAAGAAAGGTGGTTGGATAAGTACAAACATGCACACCCCAACTCACCTTCTGATACACAGCTTCATCACTTGGAAATTCATATCACAGTGGCTGTGGCTAAATATGTCCTGAAATACAGTTCAAAATCCAATTCAGGCAAATGCCGTTGATTACGAAAGGACCATGGCATGAGAACTGTGCTGTCAAAACACATCTTCATATCATGCTTCTGTTTCAGGATTTCTATGTGACAACCCATAGGGTTACTGGAAGATCCCACAGTGAATTCTTCTCTTTTGGAAGAATTCACTGGAGGGGATGGTGAGCAACTCCATGGGTTTGATCTACGGCCCAGTAAGGTCAATACAAAGACTCATCTGTTTCAGGAATCTGCAGATCGGTTTCCTCATCAGCAAGCTACGGCTACCCAAAGCTCAATTACTCTAATGGGCATTGCTGCAGAGAATGAGATAGCAGTGCAGAAAAATTTGGTTGTAGAAGATCTCACAGCTATATCAAAAGAAACTGTTATCAATAGTTAGCAAGTTATACAACTCTCTGTATGTGTTCACTGTCACTAAGACAAAATAAATCTGCAGGGAATGTTGCTTTCAAACCTACAAAGGCTTTTACTGCTCCACTTCCAATCAGGAAGGAATTTTGCCTTTATTCATGCTAGTTCTTTCTTGGTATCAGCAAAATATCCATAAGTTTGGCTCCTCACAAACACTAGTTCAAGGCCAGAGCCACAATAAGCAGAGGAAAAGAAGTGAATGAGTTGCTCTAGTTGTCAACACAGGACTTCATTTCTAGGGTTTTTTCCTCTGTTTGATTGCTTTCTATTCTGTTACTATTTGTATTTCATAGTTCCAGACAGTTAGCATGGCGCGTCAGAAGACTCAAGAAGATTCAATCAGAAAAATCAGCTTAAGAAGAAGGACAAGTTCTAAGCCTAGATAAGTAGATAGAAATAAGCAAAAGATCAGTAAGCATCTTCTTTGTACAAGCTACGCTGAGGAAAGTTAAAAATACCATCTCTCAAGAATGATGCTCCCATGTGAGGACCTGGTTCTCTCCGTGAATACACAGGGGTGGATCCCACTGACCCACCAAGATGAGGTGTAATCTGCCAGCCCCTCCCAGAAACCTTCAGAGTACAGCTCACACTGCAAACAGCTACAAAGGAGCTCAGTAGTGACTCAAAGCCACTCACACTTAGAAGAAGAGGCAGCTCAGAAATAACCGAGATTGCTGCACCCATTAGGTGTCCCGACATACAGAGGTAATAAATATACTGAGATAATAGACTACTACCCAGCAATATTATCATTAGACAAATCACATATCTCTTTCTGCAAAAACACTTGCCTTAAGGGATACTGCCTGCAAAGAACACAGAAAATATTCTCTTGTGCTTATGAACATTACACACTTTGGCTTTATGTTATGAGCCTCCTAAATGACTAGAAACTGCTATGATATTCCTCACTTGTACTGTAGGTCAGGCCACTTGTACCTCAAGGCTACGGCAAGTGGCACAGCAAGAGTCTCTCCCTGAACAAGGGGATCATCATCATCTGGATAGCATTTATCTGGCACGACAGGTATCTAGCAGAAAAATTATTTGCCTGTGACCCACTGAGCTCTAGATACTAAAGGCTAGAGAGCTGCAGTTCAAATCTTATTATAGGAATAATAATAATAATAATAATAAAAACCCCACCAAAACCAACCAAAAAAAACAACACACCAAACATATAAAGGAGTGAAAAAGACTTT
>PPHD01002947.1:0-33411 GCA_002909625.1 Bambusicola thoracicus
TCCTGATTTAAAAACAAAACCAAAATCACTAATTATTTATATCCTGTTTAAGCAAAAAATAAAAATTTGTAAAATGAAAATTATACTGTTCATTTTAAAGGACAAACTTATTTACAGTAGTTAAATCCTGAAGACCAGCAAGATGAAGTAATACAACGCAACACACTGCACAAAAATGATTATATTTCATTGGTCAGTTTCATAAGACAAACATGTTAATTTTATGATCAACTGGGAGTCAAAAGAAAAAAAAGGACTCCTATATTGTAAATCAGTTAAATGACAGATGAATAAACACTTGGATACAAGAGCTCATCTATGTGCTCTTCCTATCCTTATCACCTTCTCATTCAGAAAAGAGGATTCAGTCATTTAAATGCTTAACTTCAGTTCCACAAGCTACCTGAAATCATCCTAATATACAAGTTCTACTAAAGATCAAGAGACCTATAGAATTATTTTATTTTTTTTTTAACTTTCACACAGAGGTTACAAGGGCTAGAGCTGCAAGCTTTCTTTTAAGAGCAAATTCTATTGATACAAGTAAAAAACATAGAACTTTTAAGTTGGAATTTGAAAATCTTCAAGAGAAAAGACATGCACAACAATATTGAAGAACTTCTCAAAATAAGACAGTAACAAATGCTTTTTAAGATGGGAAAAGTTAATTTTAAAGTTATGTCTATTGCTCTGAAACATAGCAGTCAATTCTCTAGTACCCACATAAATGATACTAACAGCAACATAACCCAGTTCATCTGAATATTAAAAACAAACAAACAAACAAACCCAACAAAATTTCAGACCATTAGATTCCAAAATGAAGGATTTTCTTAATAATTAATGAACATAACTCAATTTAATGATATGAAAATATGTAGTGTACTTTACAGCTCTGTGATCACGAATTAAAATATAAAAACAGTATCTATTCTTGTTTTTCCAAATCAGCAGTGTGACTAAATCAAATATGTTCCCTGCTTTTCCCATTTATTCCTAGTTGTCAGCACAAACTGCAGTTCAGAAAAATCTTGCAGTGAATTTCTGGAAATTTTTTTGCTACCACAGAGGTCCTTCTCTAGGTTTCATGTAGGGGTTGATTTAGATTTTACAAACTGATCAGCATTTTTGAGTTGTAGCCCTAAATTCTGTGGTATTTTGAAATATTTATAGTTAAGCTGACATTCCTTTTACAAAACTGCAGGATAAGTTACGTTGCTACTGAAAGTAACCCAAGATATACATGGCTGTTCATGGGAGGGTATTATAAATATATACAGTAAAAAAAGAAATTCACCTTGATATGCGAATGAAGGATGATACAAAAAATCTTACAGCTTTTTTTTTTTTTTAATAAAATGTCAAAACATTTGCAAAGTTAATTGACTTCAGTTTATAGGACGGAGAAACTTAATACAAAGAAAACACACCTTCAGAAACAGAACAATTCAGAAGGTTTGGAGGACATCTCCAAATTTCTGTCAAACTGGACATGATCAATTTATATCCACTGTTGAAAAACATTACCAGGAAAAGCTTAAATAAACATCTTCCGAAGTTTAACATATTTATTTCCAAGTTCTTATAGATAAACTTCAATTAAATCAACACTATTAAAATGTAAGTAGACATGGTTCAACTGAAAAAGAGCATGATCCAATATTTACTTTTGATTTTCAGAACTACATATCTTTTTAGGGACAGCAAATGTTTAGTTTGTTTTTGAGGAAGAAGGTGATTGGGTATTTTTCCAGTCAGTATTAGTCTTAACTGGTCAAATATTCATGAATTCTGTTCACATTCAGAGCTTTAATATGCTACTGAAAAATATGAAATATGCAAAGATACATGATTGCAACAAAAGTTTAATTGGAACGGCACTGCAGAATCAAGGCAATGTATAAATGAGAAAGTGAACATACACTACTAAACGGCATTCCAAGACAAGTTGGCAAATTACATAGGCACTATAAAATTTAACCTAAATCTGAGGTACTAAAAGGAATCTGAAAATTCTGGATGAATTATTTTTACTATAGAAGGCTGCTATGTTAAATGAGCTCTCCTCTTGATTTAAAAAGAGCTTCAGTATGGGAAAGAATGTGAATTGCTATATACATAAAATCATAAGAACACTCAATAATTGCATTCTGTTTAATTTGAATTAAAACATACGACAGTAATAGATCTTTCGGCATTAATGATTATTGAAGTACTTCTAGTTTCATTTAACCCTGTATACAGCATGATTTACTTTGTAACAGAAATTTTATTTTAATATACTTAACACACTTGATTCAGCTAACAGAAATGTTTCTGTGAAAAGGTGAAAATGCTTTCTTAACTCTTACTTTTGTTGATGTGCTTGGAAAACTCCAAACTAACTGCTTTAGAATAAACTCAGTCTAAAAACACGTCCCTGAAATACACCTAATACTTTCAGTGTGGCTTAGCACCTTAACAAGAACTCTTAAAACTACGTAATAGTAACGTTCTAAACCTATTCAAAGAAACAGCATTCATATAGCAATCAGAGCTGAAATCTTTAGAAAGGCAAATGACTATTTTATCTACACTATGCATGTCATGGCTTCAGGTCCCATAGGCTCTACTAGAAGTTACTTCAAAGTACCACATTCCAAAAAGCAGATTTTCTCACCAAAGAGCAAGAGATACTCTCTTTTTCTCAGAAACAGTTGTTAAATGTCAACTGGACAAAGTACATTCCACATTCAGTACTATGGTTTAGAACTCAAACTAGAAGAAATTCAGAGATGTGTAACAAAGCAATTTTGGAAAGGCACGCTAAATTAGAGAAGTTGGATGGAGTAGGGCTGAGGGAAAACAAACAAACAACAATCTATAAAGTATGAAAAATAATACTAGAAGAAGAACACTGATCAATTAATTTAATTTATCATCACACACACCACTTCTGTGTAATAAAAACAGATATCTCTGTTGGAAAAACATGTATTAAACGTTAGCAAGAATTTCCAAGAAGACAAAAACAAACCACAACAAGATCACTTTTAAGAGCTTAGACATACATAAAACAGAAATAAGTCAATTTTGATACACACACACACACAAATACAGGGCAACAGAAGAAAGAAGAATTAGTTATTGGATCCATCATCTTTACATTACATTTCACATATAGTATTCATAATCTTGAGCTCATTATCATACTTAACATTATCTTGCTTCACAAATTTTAACAGGCATTTTTGGCTGTTTGGCAAGATTTTGAATCACGCCACATATCATCTAAATGGAACAGAGGGAAAAAAATTCCCAAAGAAATCCAAGTATCAATGGTGTTTCCATGTCTAATTGCTAATCCACTGATTTCCAAGTCATCAGAGATTCCATACAAATTCTAGGCTAAATGATGCTCAACCAGCTAGGAAGGATCCCTTGCTACTAAGAATACATATTCTCACATTTAAATGTGCCTCTGCTTTTGAACAAAAAGCTAAGTATCTATCTATAAAAAAGAAACACTAGCCTGCTTACATATTTTGTTTAATGAAGACTAAATAAATAAATAAATAACAAAAAAATCAGAATCTAACTGGTAAATATGGCAGGTATTATAAGTAAACAATGTATAGACTAAGTCCTAATGAACTTGGACAAAGGACATTTCAGAAATTCAGCAGTTGACATGTTTACTTCAGATAAAGTCTTAATACAATAACTATTACTAGGAGACAATGTCTTTTCAAACATATATTACTTCTTGCATAAAACTTTTCTTTCCTTATAGACTGGGACAATATCTCATAGAATCATAGAATCATTTGAGTTGAAAGAGACCGTTAAATGTCATCTAGTCCAACTCCCCTGCAACGCACAGGAGGAGCATCTACAGCTAGATCAAGTTGCTCTGAGTCCCCTACAGTCTACTCTTGAACATCCCCAAGAATGGGCCTTCCATCACCTCTCTGGGCAACCTATTCCAGTGCTTCATTATCCTTATTGATAAGAACTTCTTCCTTATATCCAAACTAATCCCCCCATTCTTTTGTTTGAAACCATCTCCCCTTGTGTTATCACAACAGGCCCTGCTAAAGAGTCTGTCCCCTTCCTTCTTCGCTTTAGATACTAAAAGGCCTCTACTAGCTTCCCCCAGAGCCTTCTCTTCTCCAGGCTGAACAGCCCCAGCTCTCTCAGCTTGTCCCCATAGGGACGGTATTCCATCCCTTGGATCACTTCTGTGGCCCTCCTCTGGATGCACTCCAACAGGTCCCTGTCTCTCATGTACTGGGGACTCCACGTCTGGATGCAGTATTCCAGGTGAGGTCTCACCAGTACAGACAGGTCACACCTCCCCTGATCAGCTGACAACGCTTCTTTTGATGCAGCCCAGTGGTATTCTGGGCTGCAAGGGCACATCACTAGCTCATGTCTGGCTTATCATCCACCAGTACCCCCAAGTCTTCTTTGTCAAGGCTGTGCTCTATCATTTCTTCTCCTAGTTTGGTGAAAATTGCACATCACTCCGAGAGTTCCCCACCTTTTGAATGATCCACTCAGGGAGTGTGTGAAGAGCAGCTGCCAGTGAAGACTAAGGCAAAGAAAGTGTCACGGAAAGATTACATTAAGTGCTGACAACCCACAGAAGAAAAAAAAAAAAAAAAAAAAAAAAGACAAAACAATAAACCAAACCAAACAACAAACTTGAAACTAACACACACAGACTTAATAGACAAGAGTGACTACACGAGATTCCAATAACTAACACTCATGCTATACTAGGGACCATACAATTTTACAGAGTGCTCTTACAAGACAGAGCTAGACAGGAGTCAGACTTATATAGGGACAGACAAGATGCACAGGAGAAATGCCAGAACAGTGAAAATTCTGACCTACTATTGGAATGGGTAGCCCATAAACACTGTGGACTCCTCATTCCTGGATATAGTCAGAACTGAACAAGTTTCTGAACAATCTATGCTTTATCCTGCTTTAAGCAAAGTTTTTGACTAGAAAACCTCTACTTCCCTTCCATGCATGGTCTACGATTCAATACTTTCAGTTTTATTAAGAACAGTACAGCTTAGGAAATGTATTGAATCACAGTAGCAGAGACTGTAAAAAATAAAAATAAAAATAACAGATCCTTCTCCAGCTAAAGTATACTATTAACAACTGATACCTGTTCAAGACCATTATAAAACTGGGTTTGTTAATGACAAGTGAACAATCTTCCAGAGAGAATGGAAGGGAAAGTATATCTAGAAGTCTCCGCTGACGCAGAGGGGGACAAAGATAGCAAAATCCTAGTGAAATATTTCTGTCATGACTTCATACAACAGTCTCAAGTAAATCTCTTAAAACAAAGATATTTCCTGAGGAAGGATGAGGTGATGTTAGCATGAAAAAAAGTTTTACAAGAATTGCATGGGGGGATATTTATTCTCTGGAAGTAACAGAAAACTTGGTTAACTGATTAATTTGTTCAAAATCCTTAAATTTGAATTGTAATTAGTTCAAAACTCTCAAAAAAGTTCATTAAGTTGCATAATTCAACTGTGAATAAGGTAAAATACCCACAAATAGCAATTCCTTTTTTTTTTTAATTATTATTTTTTAAAGTTCATATTTCATAACAAATGAAAGGTTTTTTGAGCCAAATTAAGATTCAGCAATCTCTATCTATATTCTATTCTTGGTCTTCACAGATACAGTGCTTTGTTATTTTATGTTTCTCCTAAAAGAAGAGCTGCATTTCAAAACCAGACAGGAAAGAGCTCATGCAATTGGATACTTGGAACTTTTTTTTTTACTTTTTGTAACCTGCTTACTCAGGTAACACAATCTTTTTACTTGGAAGGAAATAAACAACTGGTACAAAAACATTCACTGTTAAGGGTTTTGGAATGCTACGACACACAGGTTCTTCCATAACCTAGCATAAACCTAAGAAATTGAGGTTTTAAAAGTAAAATAGAATGGTCGAATTTCAAAGGCATTTCTACTTAAATTATTAAGTTTCAACAACTTAATAGAAATAGTTAAGCTTCTCTATTGTTTTAATATCCAACATACCTGAATGCCATCAAATATTTTTACTAGCAGAAAATGTATTTTTACAAGAACTTAAAAAGAGGACTCAGTATTATGAAGTGAGAAGCTTTCCAAGCAAAAAAGCTATCAAGTTTTAACTCAAGAGAACTTTGTCATTGACTTAAATATCTGAAAATAGTTTTTGACACAGTCTTAGTAACAGAGCATCACAGAAAAAATTTACAATGCCAACATGCCCAACTAAAGCATAGTCTATGAATATGCATGCATACTCAAAAGAACATGCGGTAATTTGAACAAATTAATAATACTAATTCGAAGTACTCAAGTAGAGATCTTTTCAAATTAAATATTAAGACAGGAGAATTGGAGAATTTTTTGCCTTTTTTCAAATTTTTCATTTTTTTTGTTTTGAAACTAGTGTTACTGGAAAAGTACAGTTTCATCCAAAAACATGAGCTTCAAAATTAAGTAGGTCTCGTTGATTTGTATTTGAAAATGAAGATTTTCTCTTCAGCAAAAATGGAACAAAAAAGATCAAAATAAAGAACACTTTTAAAAATATTAGTTAAATATTATGAAAGGGATATTGTTTTTCCTTAAGCGGCGTATAGAGAATTTACAACAAAGTGGTCAAGTTTAGGGAACACTATTTCATTTTTAGGTTACAAAAGCTGACAGATTACCAGGGATACATGAAAGAAAACCACTAACACATACTAAGACCTTAATAAAACAAATAAACAACAAAAAAACTTGTATCTCCTCCCTTCTTCCTAACACCTACAGGAAATACAGATTCTATGACAGTTTAAATTGAAGTAATCCAAATGTTGTTCTGGGGATCCCAACACAAGAAGGACATGGAGTTATTGGAGCAGGTGCAGAGGAGAGCCATGAAGGTCATCAGAGGGCTGGAGTACCTGCCCTATGAAGACAGGCATAGAGAGCCGGGACTCTTCAGCCTGGAAAAGGGAAGGCTCTGGGGGTATCTAATAGCGGCCTTCCAGTAACTGAAGAGGGCCTACAGAAAAGATGGGTAGGGACTTTTTAGAAGGGCATATACCGAAAGGAAAAGGGGAAATGTTTTCAAACTGAAAGAGGGTAGGTTTAGACAAGATATTAGGAAGAAATTATTTACTGAGAGGGTGGTGAGACACTGGGACTGGTTACCCAGCGAGGCTGTGGATGGCCCTTCCTAGAAGCATTCAAAGCCAGGCTAGATGGGACATTGAGTAACCTGGTCTAGAGGGAGGTGTCCCTGTTTATAGCAGGTGGAGTTGAAGCTAGATGATCTTAAGCGTCCCATCCAGCCCAAACTATTCTGAATTCGTGAAGGCTGAGAAGACAGAAATTCAGGTTTCAAAGAGTAAACTATATGCAGACTGATATCTTTTAACTTCATGATTTACTGGGCAATTACACTGCTTTAGTCTACCAACTTGCCAATGAAGCCAAGTTTTGTTTCACTTAAGTCAGCAGAAAAAATCTTGACTATTGGAACAACTGCAATTCATACTCTACACTTACACTCTACAATATCAAAAATGAATGCATTTCACAGTTTGAAATTTCAGGCTGTTTCTGTGGGTGTTTTTTGTTTGTTTGTTTGGGGTTTTGTTTTGTTCAGTTTTTCCAGATTTTAGCAAAGGCATTATTGTAAAAAAACAAATTCATATTTGAAAACATGATGTTTTTTGGGGGAAAAAAAGAAAAAAAGCAAAAATATCAAAGGTATTTCCTTTCTCTCCTTAGAAATTGACATACATTAAACATACCTTCACTTTTTAATAAAAGTTGTCACTCATCATCTAGACTTCTAATCTGGAAACTAATCAGATCACAGTGTATTTTACAAGAAAAGGTAGTATGTCTGAATAATTTAAGCATAGCTGGTACCTGCTGAAGAGTCTTCAAAATAAAAGCACATTATATTTTTGCAACATTCTTGTTCACTTAAGAAAAAATAATTTAAAAAAGGAAAATTGTTAATAGACAAAATAAACTCCTCAAATCCATCTTAACCATACTGGAACACATTAAGCAGACTGACGTATCGGTATCTTTAAAATGGTCAGAACAATTTGAAACATTTTACTGTAAGCTCATTTGCTAACAGTTTTACCTCGTCCTCTTTCAAATGTGACTGGTTTTTAAAACTGCCTCCTCCACATTCTGCATTCAAAGCCAGGGTGGATGGAGCTTTGAGTAACCTGATCTAGAGGCAGGTGTCCCTGCCTATAGCAGGTGGAGTTGGATCTAGATGATCTTAAATGTCCCATCCAGCCCAAACCATTCTATAATTCTAAGGTCAAATAGGTGTTGATATTCTACTCAAGTATCACACTCTATCTGCAGTCTCAAGAATCATCCAGTCCTGAGCTTACAGTAAATTAGAAGCACTCTCTTTACTAACTTTCTCCAATTCCTACAGCTTTTATTTTTCTAAAATGATACAATGCTACATGTTTTAGGTTTTTTTTGTTTTTTTGGGTTTTTTTGAGGTGGGGGGGAGGGGTTGGGGGGTGTAGTTTTGTCTTGTTTTATTTTTGCTTTGGAGGGTGGGGGTAAATATTTGTTCATACTGCTTTGTAAATCATCTTTTTGTATTTGGGGTTGGTGATCTGTTTTTCAACTACCTTTTTCCAAGTTTAGTTGATGTGTATGTTAAGTGCATTGATATAAGTCACAGTGCTATGCTGGAGGCTTCTTTGTGAAATCTAGTTAAAATACAGAAGACAGATTTTTGATTCTCATACTAGTCTTTTAAAATCATTTTTTGCCTGTGTTTGTGAGAGCGATTTATGTGCAGTACTCTCAGTTGAAGTCATATTTTCCTACAGTATTTTAGTTTCCCTTATTTAATGTTAAAATGAATAAATATTTGAGTTCATAGAAATTCTAGAGAAAACAATATTGCACAAAGAAATCACCTATTTAATCATGGTAAACTGCACCAGTGCTGGGAGTTTGTTTAAGCTCTGAGGGAAATGTCCAAGTCATTTACAATCGTACTTGCAAGCACTTTAAACCAGTCGGATATCGTCAACAAGAACTATGGCTGTGTTCTTCAGATGGTGACTAATGTACACACATCTTTTTAGGATTTAAAAGAGTGATCAAACAAGAACTATAAATTTTCTCCACACCAAGTTCAAGAATACTGAATGGCGTCCAAATCAAATAGTTTTTGAGGACAAAAGTGTAAACGTTTGAAAATAATTATGTTTTTCCCCTTGGTTTTCTTAGAACATCAGTATTCAAAACATCCATGGATCATTCTGAAAAATAATTTTATTTCTAAAATAATCAGTACCATCTCAACAATATTGCCAAAATTTGTAATGTTAAGCACTAAATCCTGATTTCTTGAAGTCAAGCTTTTGGGAAGTAAATTCAACGATACAATAGTCTTCTGAAGGTTTTTATGTCATCTTCCTAGCATTTTGCTGTGTTGTTGATTTTATACATTTATTTCAGTATTTAATAAATACACACAGAAGAAGACAGATTTTTAAGTACTACTGGATTTATCTTACTAATAAGGTCTCGTAGAGGCTTCTCTAGAAACTGGAAAGCAGTTAAATCTTAATGATTTATTTACTGATATATTGAATTAGTGAATCATTTACTTCTAGTACCTCTACTTGGGCTACCAATATTTGAAAGGTAGGGCTTTACCTTGGCTGATAACCAAGATTTAGAATAGATATGATGGGGGAAGAGTGTGTACTTCCAAGTAACAGAGAAGTGCCAGGTGACACCAGATGGTCTAGAATGCTCTCTTCCTTGCTTTTCTCTTCTGACCAATGTACCTGTAGAACCCTTGTTATTTTTCACATCCCTCACCAAATTCAGTTCCATCTCTGCCTTTGCTTTCCTGATCCCATCTCTGCATGTCTGAATGGCATCCCTGTATTCTTCCCAGGCCACTCATCCCTGCTTCTGCTGTCTGTGTATTTGCTTTCTATGCAATGGTTTGACCAGAAGGTCCTTGTTCAGTCATGCTGGTTTCCTGCCTCTGATTTCTTATGCTGTGGGATAGAAAGCTCTGGTGATCTTGGAAAGATGTCCTTAAGGAGCTGCCAACTCTGTTCTGTTCCTATGTCCATAAGGATGGTTTTCCAGGAGACCTCATCCCATAAGTCCTTAAACAGGTGGGATTTCACTCCTCTGAATTCCAGGGTCTTGACTCTCATTTTTGCTTGACCCATATTCCTTGAGATCACAAACTCAGTCAGCGCATAGTTCCTACAGTCCAAACTGGCTCCAGTCTTAACCTCTTGAATGAGCTCTTCTGCATTTGTGAACTCCTGGTCCAGTAACGCATTACCTCTGGTTGGTTTGTCCAATACCAGGACCAGGAATTTATCCTCAACAGACTCTTGGAATTTCCTGGATTTCTTACTGCCCATTGCATTGTTTTCCCAACAGACAACTGGATGGTTGAAATCCCCCATCAGGATGAGAACTTGCAAGAATAATGCCACTTGTAGTGGAAGCAGGAATGCTTTGTCAACAAACTCCCCTTGATTGGGCAACCTGTAGTAGATCGCAAACACCAGATATCATTAATTGATCCAGTCCCTAATTTTTACCCAGAAGCTCTCAGCCTTATCATGGCTGTTTTTCAGAGGCTGCTATTCACAATATCTCCTCTTCTTAACATAGAGAGCAATTCCCCACCCTTCCTGTTCTGCCTATCCCTTCTAAAGATCTTACACCCCTCAGTCATAGTATTCCCATTGTGAAATGAACTTCCTTTTTGATAGCATCCTTTTCTCTCGACCAAATAGCCCCGGTTCCTTCAGTCAGACCTCATATATCCTGCATTCTCATCCCTTCACCAGCTTTGTTGTTTTTCTCTGAATATGTTCCAGAAATTCAGTGTCTTTCTTGTAGTGAATGTCCCAAAACCGAACATAGTACTAAGTACCAAAAATTGTGTGGACTCACCATTTTGATTCACAAGGCAACAGTCACTTTCCTTGTCCTGCTGCTGACACTATTTCTGATGCAGACCAATATGCTGTTGGCCTTCTTGGCCACCTGGGCACACCTCTGGCTCATGTTCATCCAGCTGCCAACCATCACTTCCAGGTCCTTTTACACCATGCAGCTTTCTTGCCACTCTTCCCCCCAGCTTTTACTACTGCATGAAGATATTGTGACACAAGTGCAGCACCTACCACTTAGCCTCATTGAATGCCATACATTTGGATGCAACCCATCAATCCAGACTATCCAGATCCTTCTGCAAAGCCTCCCTCCCCTCAAACAGATTATCACTCCCAACAACTTGGTGGTGTCGGCAAGCTTACTAAGGGTACATTTAATCCCCTCATCAATATTTTTAGTAAAGGTATTAAGCAAAACTGATCCCAGTACTGAGCCCTGGGGAGCACTAACTGCCAAGTAGATTTAACTCCATTCACAACAACCCTTTGGGCCCAGCCATCCAGCCAGTTTTCTACCTGAGAAATAGTACATCCATCCAAGCCATGATCAACCAGTTTCTCCAAGAGAATGATAAAGGATACATTATCAAATGCCTTACTGAAGTCTGAATAAACATCATCTGCAGCCTTTTCCTTGTCCACTAAGCAGGTCATCTTGCCACAGGAAGATATGAAGTTAGTCATCAACTAGTCCTGTACATGCTGTGTTGGTGGCAGTCAGAGTAACCTTCCCATAATTTTCCTTGGCACCAAGGTCAGACTGGAAGGCCTATAGTTCCTCAGGAACTCCTTCTTGCCCTTGTAGTAGATGGTTGTTACATCTGCCAGCCTCCAGGCAGTTGGGACCTTCCCCATTATCTAGGGCTGCTGGTAAATTATTGAAAATGTCTAGTCAAGCACTTCATCCAGTCAGTCCCATTTGAGTTGATCCCATCCAGCCCCGTAGATTTGTGGGTCTCCAAGTAGTGTAATATACCACTAACCTCTTCCCCATGGGTCACAGGAGGTTAATTCTGCTCCCAATCTCTATGTTCCCAATCAGCAGATTGAGTACCCTGAAAAGAATTTGTATTGCTGATAAAGACTGTTGCAAAGAAGATACTAAGTACCTCAACCATTTCCTCATCTTGTCACTGTGTTTCCCCTTTCATATGGAGATTCTCTTTTGTCTCCCTTCCACTGTTCCTATACTTAACATTTTTAATTGTATTTCACTGTAGTGGCCAAGTTAAGCTCCAAATGGGCTTTCGTCCTTCTAATTTCCTCCCTGAATAGCTTTGATCAACATCTTTGTAGATAGTCTTCCTGAGTTGCCTGCCTATTCTTCCAAAGGTCATAAACTCTCTTTTTTTTCTTTCTGAGTTCCAGAAAAAGTGCTCTGTTCAGCCAGGCTGGTCTTCCCTGCTTGTCTTTTGGCATATAGGGGCAGTCTCCTTCTATGCCTTCAACATTTCATTATTGAAGAATGTCCAAGATGCCCTTGTTCTTTTAACCTGTTCTTTTAAACCTCCCAAGGCACCCTGTCAGCCAGGTTCCTAAATAGACCAAAATTAGCCCTGCAAAAGTCCAAAACAGCAATTCTGTTGACTGCCTTCCTGGCTTCCTCAAGGACTGAGAACTCTATTGTCTTGTCATTGTTGTACCCAACATGACTTCCAACCAGCACATAACCCATGAGACCTTCCTGTTAACAAATGGCACCTTCCTCAGTTTGTTTATAATTTCTACTACAAAAGCAAGATTAAATTAAAACTTCTTACATCTTACACTCAAAAAGTTCCAATATAACATCAGAAATAAATCTCTACCTTTCTCTTTTAGAACCAAATTTATAGTCTCAAAGAGCATAAATCAGACAAGCTATTAAAAAAGATGCATCAGAGAAGATAAAATTCATAAAGCAACTGATAGAACATTGCAGCAAGCATAATGAACTGAACTGCATTCTCAGTTTTCTCCTGCTAATATAGTCTAAAACCAGTACAAACCACTCATTACCAAGGAGAACAAAGAGAGTCCCATCTGAAACATCTTTTGTCAAATCACAGTAATTTTACAGGATTACCACATAACCAAAGATTTTTTCTTCTGTGGTTATTCTGGAATGTTTTTCCCACTGAAGTATAAAGAAGCAAGATAGGAAGAAAGCAGCAGGAAGGGAGAGAGGAGTTTGCTGAACAAGAATCAGAGATGAAGGCAAGCAAAACATCGTTCAAGGACACTACTCACTTTCTGAAACAGCAAAATTGATTGGCAACATCTATGCAGCTTTCTTCATACTATGCAACAGTTTGAACCTAGGGGCAAATTTGCTTGCTGTGCTTTTCCCTGTTATTTCTCATACACATATGGAACAGCAACTCCTCAATTTTCTTTGGGTGTTATGATTCCTTTTAATGCTTTTAGGGCTCATTCAGGATCTTTGCTCTTTTCTATTGTTTGATTTCACTCTTAATCAGATTTTTTTAATCTCCATAACCAGATATTTCCAGAGAAATATGCTTCAGTATTGGCTAATTTATAAACTATTTAAGTGGATGAGGCACAAGTAATAGCAAAAATATTGACACCCTCAAGAATTGTAGAATGCTAGAGAAAAGGAGGAGGCTGAGAAGCTCAGTAAGACTCTCCTTGTATTCATATAAATATTGAAGTGCCTCTGTATCTTGTACAAAACCACATCTAAGGCTGGCCAATGTCAGATTGCTTCAAGTGAGCTAATGCTGCTAACTTTAGTGCTAGTTTTTGCAAGACACTCTTCTAGAAGACTAATACTCCTTCTGTCAACAATCATTCTGCCAACATTTGCAGTTTGTATATTAATTGACTGAAATACTGATTCTTCTGGCATCTTGTTCAGTAGTCATGGTATGTTATATTTATACACACTTAGATTCACCACATTCCTATTTAGATCACTGATGTCCACATTTTCTTTCTTGCTGTGCCCTTTCTGGGATAGAATTTTAGTGTTCTTACATCAACAAAAAGCAGGTCCTTTGCTAGGGATAGTAGTCATTAGGGTCTTCCATATGAACGTCTGAGACTCTATTCATATTTTTCAGGCCCCAGTGAGTCTCATGGAGAATGGAGGGTTTGCTTCCAACACTTGATCATGATTATGTCTTCCATTTCCTCCTGTATCTAAGGATACCATAGGTGTGTCCACATTAGTATTTCAGTTTAGATCAGGTATGTGCTTTTGAAGTGAATCTCTCAATTGTCTTCACTTAAAAAAAAAAAACTTCAAATCATGGAATAGTCTTGTAATACATGAGCTAAACTCCTTTTGAAAGAAACTAAATTGGAAGATGCTGTCAGGAGTGCACATAATATACACCAGCTGTTAAGGGTTGTTCAATCTATAAGACCATGTAGAGCTAGTCCAAAGTAAAATCCCTGAAATATCATCACTAACGGATGTGGTTTTGCCAAACCACTGTTCTGTAGATGTTGCAGATAGGTCCTCAAACAGCTCAGTAAAATATCTTTGCAACATTTGCTGAGAATTTTCAGAAATTAATTTAAAAATAATAGCAGAGTGTATGACTGACAGTTATAAATACTTTCAAGATCTTCTGAGGTAATTTTTTTCTCAAAATATCTAATATTTGATAGGGACTATAAACACCCTAATAATAGTTGTCTGAAAGGAATAAAATAATAATAAATAAAACCAGTAACTTATTTTTGCATCTCTTACTTCTTGACATAAGTCTTTAGTAGGTTATTGTGAAATAGAAGGCCAATCGTACTGGGCTGTATTATCAAGAGTATAACCAGCAGACTGATGGGCACTTTTATACAATCCTGATTGAATTAATTCAGATTAATGAAATCAGTGAAAAGTTTCATATAATAGTGAACTCCAATGATAAAAAGACAAAGATATCTGCTACTACTGACATTCAGTAGATACTTAATAGCGAATTTGAGCTAAGTATTAGGCCGACCCTGAAGTTTTCTTCATTTTCTCAAACCAGAGTCACCTCATTTTTCACAGCTGTGGATGGAAGATTTCTTCTTTCCAGTGCCCCCGAGCAAGTAATAGAACATAGTCTTTTTGTAGCCTATATCTGAGATGAAAACAGAACTTAAGTACAACAGAATCAGATCTTGTAACACATAATCACCACAAGTATTTAGTTACTATCAAATGTCTGTGTACTCCTAACAGAAGGGGATTTCTACTCGTTTGTTAAAGTGAGAATGAAATGAAAGAATGACTCTATTGTTAACCAGTATCAGATTGCAAAAAGCATTTGCATTTGTATGAAGAAATTTCAAGTTGAAAACTCTGTTCAATCTTGTCCACAGCTGTACGCACATACTTTCTAAAATCAGCAAGTGTTGGCTAGCATTTTAACAGATAAATGACACATACGAATGTGTCTGGGGGCGATATTGACCTCACACGCTGTAAGACTTGCCACTACCTACATTTTCACATTCCATAGGTATGGGTTGGATAAATCTAATTTGCACTAACACAAAAGTACATTTTAAAATTCTGAAAACTTTATTATTAGCTTTCTTCTACATTGTATAACTTCCGCTGTATAAAACAAAATTTGATTCCTCTTATTTCTTCTTTCTCCATTGACTCTGATTTATTTTAATTTTCTGGTACATGTCAAGGAAATTAACAAAGATGTGAGAGGAATTTTCACCATATCATTTTTTATACACTTATTTTCTGTAATATGGTATCTATTCTCCCCTTCTAATGCATTCAAACTTTTGATTGTTTCTCAGAGATCTGCAAGATCTGGACAAGTACAACCTCCGAAGTTGTGTAAAGGCTGCCTTACTACCTTATCTTTATACTCATCCCAGGGTCAAGCAGTTAGAGAATTTTCACTGTAAGAGATTGGACTTCCTGTATGTGCTGTACTTTTTCATGACAGATGCTCTACCTATCCGCAACATTGTAAATTTACTACACTATGCCTGTGTAGTCAGCCAGATTTTATGGAAGTGATATACCACATTTTCAGTAATAGTCTGCAACTGGAACATGTATACACATCTGTGGTAAGGGGATTCCCAAAATCAGTTTCCTGGCTGGCAGGCTAGGGCCCCTGCACAATGGCCTCACACACTGAATGTATAATGACAGCTGTGGCCTAACTTGCCTATTTCACTCGCAGTTGTGAAACTAAATCACTAGTGTTCAAGGATTACATCACATAGATCACATCCAGTCTGTTCTTCATGAAACAGGCTAGTGTGTCCCTGAGGGGCTAGTTGAGATTTTGTATGTTTGCAGACAAATTCTTCATTTTTCAAACATCTAGTTGTATTCTCCTGTTGCATCCAGCTCAGAGTCATATTCCCTCTGTGGCCTTCCTTCTGCATCGGTTAACTGGCTAGAGGAAAAGACTTTCTTTCTTTAACTATTTCCAGACATTATACTTTTCACCTAGACCCATATAGATCCTTTCCATGTATATTATTATTAACTAACGCGTTTCATGCAGTGGGCTAGTGCATCACTTGCCACCTCATTGTGCTAGCATATATGTTTTGGTCTCCATAAAAGTTCAGCAAATGTCAACGAGTATCAGTGGATGCCATTTTTTCTGCATGGAGGAATTTAAATACACTTTTGCTTCACACACTCTTCCATTCAGACACTATTTTGTCAGACTGCTCCTCTGCTGCCATCAGTCACATGGCAGGAAAATATAATGGAATATTGGCGGAAAGGTTCAACCTGTATTGTCATACCACCAGCATCTGCCTCTGACATTGTGGGCCAACATAATAAAACAGGAGGCATTTCTTTCAGAGCAGATCTCATATATGACTATATAAAGACTATTCCAGAAAGCAAAAGTCTGTTTCATGTCTAATAGAATGTTAGTAGAACACTGAGATTATGGAGTAACACAAGAAACTCAAAGGCAAATCAATGTAATTTAGAGGACTTGAGCCAGGGCAACTTAATTCAGACATTCCAGTGACCTTGTCTAACAATAGGTCTGAAATAGAGCTGATCTCAATCTTTTCTTCTTGTTCTTTCTCCAATGCAGAGTTTCTCTGCAAATGAGCAAGCTGGCATATATTAAAGTTGAGTCTGAACATGCGTTAGCATGCAAATAGTAAAGATGTTACAGGAACTAAATTTTAAGCTAGAGATGGTGAAAAATGTAGCACCTTATGCTGCAGAACAGAGGCTGCTGGCAGAAAACATGCTTTATTTAACAGATGACTGTTGTTCTGAAGTCCACTGACGTGTTTCAGATATTGCTTTGTTACAGTGGATATTGTAAGAAGCCATGAAAGTAAATATTTGGTATTGTTAAAATCAACCCAGCTTCAGGAACACAGAGCAAAACCTGTTCTTAATTTTGGAGATGGGATTCTTTCTCAGGGACTCCATTTTCTGTGGGGCAGGTGGGTTAATTTTTGCTTTTCTCCAATAAACATCCTGAAGTTTGACTGAAGCTTCTCTTCAGACAAATTTTTTTTCATTTTTTAGAAAGTGTTCATTAAGCACGTTAGAATGAAATTATTAAACTACACCAACACTGTCAGTTCTGATTCTTTGGTGATCCAAAATTTGAAATGAGAAAAGAAAATTCTCAGGAGCCAAGTCCAAGTGTACATGGTGTCTGGTTGTGAAAGACAGTCAGTGGCAATCATGATATCTCAGAAAAGAGGATAGTTGTCAAGTTATAACGGTCACATAGTGAGCATTTCCAGATATCTTTCACAAGCATAGAGCAGAGTTTTTATTGTTTTTTTGTTGGTTTGTTTAGTGAATGATTGCATAAAATTTCCAGAAATGAGTTAATGAATTACTCTACTGAAACTATAGTGTCTTCAAATTATTCCTATCTTCTGTACGGTTTGTATGACTTACCTAAAATTTAACATTTTATTTTGGAAAGATTGACAGAACTGGGTAGTTTATAAAAGCTTTTTCCTGCACAGGAAATCAAATAGCCTGCTCATAGAAATACTTTTATGCTCTTTAAGAAAAGTATTGGCTAATGGTACTAAAAAAGCTATTTGTCTATTACCAGTTTGTCTTAACATTAATTATGTTTAATTAGAGATAAGCTGATTATGTAGCCCTTATCAACATGAAATATCAGTTTTTTATCAGCAAATCAGACAATATCGTAATAGTGATTATATTGTATCCATACTTCAAAAAGTTTATTTACTGTTGGACATATTTTCCGTACAAGTTACTATGAAGAAGTGCTCTTATCAAGAGACAGCTAGAAAAGCAAATATTTCGTGTACGGGTATACCATAGAAAAGATGTATTAATAGATGGTTATCCAGGTAGTAGTTTTCTTGAGTTTTGAGCTTAGCTAAAACATATAGCAAAATATCTTGCCGAAGCTGTAGAAAAATAAAAAGGCTGTCTCGAAAGTAATGCCTCCTATTTTATTATATTGGTCTGCAATGTCAGAGGCAGATGTTGGTGGCATGGCAGTAGAGGTTGAACCTTCCCACCAATATTCCGTTACATTTTCTTGCCATACAACAGATGGCAACAGAGGGGCAGTCTGACAAATTGTTGTCTAGCATGTAAGTATGTATGAAGCAAAAGTATGTAATTGAATTCCTCCATGCAGAAAAAAATGGCACCCATTGACATTCATTGGTGCTTGCTGAATGTTTATGGAGACCAAACCGTGTATGGCAGCATAGTGAGGTGGTGGGTGGTGCATTTTAGCAGCAGTGACAGAATATGAAAGATAAGCCACGTTCTGGATGACTAGGCGAATTTTTACAAGTGCAGCATTGCTGGCAAAAATGCACAGTTAATTGCGATAATTATGTCAAAAAATCGTGTCTTATAGCTGAGAATTTGTTCTATCAAATAGTGTTGTAGTTTCCATGGAAATAAATATGTGGCATTACTTTCAAAGAGACCAAAAGCAATTTGTTTTTAAAGGGAAGTGAAAGGTTATTACACTGCAGAAGTATACTTGTACTCACAATGCATTTAACATTCGTATGTAAGTAATTAGTTTCCTTGATTGCTCCTGTAAGTCTTTCGGGGAGTATTAAAAGAGAAAAACACTATGAAAACAGGGTTATGAATCATTATATTTGACCACTAAAATTTCAAGTTCATTTTAGTAGCACAATAAATTTCATTCGTATTTAGATATGGCACAGTTAGCTATTTGTTTCCCTTGGAAAACAGAATAATCAGGCTTTTTTTTTTAATGCTGTAAAAATAAATCTGAGTGGCATTTTCCTTTTCTGTACAGCGTTTCATATTTTTGTTATCAAATTCCGTGTATTTTTGGATGTGTGAAAAACAATTTTAGCAATTAATTTCTACAAAAATAAACACTGGTAGATTTATTTTGCCACAGAACTATCTAGTTTACCCATCCAGTTATGTAGAAGATATGTTTGAATGGATTCTATAGAGCTCGAGAATGCAAGATGTGTCTGCAGATAGTTTAGGTTTTAATTGAGCTATACACATGAACTACATGAACTCTAGCACTTGACAACTTCTGAGAAAAAGCTATCATGAAGTACTATTGGACTGTAAGTATTTGTAGGTTCTAAGGATATTTCTTCAAAGCTGTTGCTTTGTAAGCATACCAGTATTTCACTTCTGTTTTAGAAACCAACAGGATGCTATCTAAGTGTGTTTAGCCAGCTGAAAGCTATCAGAGATTTCCTCCAAACAAACACTGTTTGAATTAATACATTATTTCCTGACGAGTTACATTGGCAAGGTATACAGTAACGTGGTTTAGAAAAATAAATCCAAATAAAATGAAAACAGAAGCAGCAGAAAATCTGTTTGAGTCTTGTATGAACACTATGTGGATTTTATTTTGTATGTTAAATGACAGAACATTCGAAGGAGAAATGGTCAACACAAAGACTTGAAAATGGTGGAAGCAGCCATTAAGTATTAAGTATAGAAGTCAACATTAAATAACATCAGTTAAACTTCTAAGCCTATTATACAGGCATTATCCAGTTCTGTTAGTAGTACTGGCTACTGTTTAAACACACTTCCTTTACGTGTAGGACCTGATCCAAAAGTCAGCAATGTCAATGATCAGTTCTGTGGTTTCTAAGCAGACAAATGTAAAGGTTTGAAGCAGCTGGGAGTACTAGCTGATGATCAACAGTGAATGATTGAAAATCTTGTTGAAAAAAATGAAAATCAAGTATTGTTGGCTTAACATAGTTTCTCTGTTCCTGAGTCTTCCAGTTTAATTTGATACATGGTAATCTCCAGTAAACCACTTGCTGATCAGAAGATACTCATGCTAGTACATTTGAGATATTAATTAAACAGGATTATGATAATAACAGGAAATTGCTTAGATACAGATTGCAGATTTTTTTCTTTAATAAAGTTTACCACCACAGGATCTGATCCTTTTTAAGAACTGTCCTCAAAACATCCTGCAAGTTAAGAAAATACAGTCAGTAATTTTCAAATTAAGAATTAAGATTCCTATATACTAGAATGCTGACTTGTTACGTTTTAGCATAACTGAGGAATAAGT
Source organism: Bambusicola thoracicus (assembly GCA_002909625.1). Taxonomy (NCBI): domain Eukaryota; kingdom Metazoa; phylum Chordata; class Aves; order Galliformes; family Phasianidae; genus Bambusicola; species Bambusicola thoracicus. Next base: position 20,510 of record PPHD01002947.1, read on the forward strand.
TTACAAACCTACATTTCCTTTAGTGTATTTGTTCTATGCAAGTATGGATTCCTTAGTAAAACTTTAACCTCTGATCATGTGAGTTTTACTGAAAATAATTCATTGCTGTGATCAGATACGGACATGGTCTACACATTAGCTCAGACAAGTGTATTCACAGGTGAGTTTAAAGGAGAACAGCAGTCAAAATAGTAGCTCTACCAGACATTATTTGTATCTATATATTTGTGCAAGATGTGTGAGAGGTGAAAATTCTGACTTATCTTCTTTTCTTTTGGAAAGTAGCTGTAATGTGGAAGAGGTAAACTGAAGGAGAATTTTCACTGTACTTAGCTAATATTCTGTTTGCTTGTAAACTCATGCTGATACTAACCATTAATATGTAAATCATATACAGATATACAAACCTGAAAGGCTCACTGAACATAATTTACTTTCTCAGAAAGTCAATGGTCATATCACAAAAATAATATTTTTTAGTATTTTTCATTTGACGCTACCTATAAGCCAATGGGTAAGCATCCTTAGCATTGGAAATACACTCAGTGTCCGGTCACCAATAAATACATAAATAGCATTTGTCAAGACCAAGACACAGCATGGTCTTCAGAAGTATTTTGCACTTGGATTCTATAGAGTAGACCAGATGGTTTTCCTCTTCTCCATTTCTTTATTAATTACATTTATTTCATTGACACAACAGTAAAAAATACAGATGCGCTCTCAAAATGATCTGTAAGAAAACATCTATTGAAAGGGAGAAAGAAAGAGAAAAGAAGAAAAGGAAAAAAGTGTTGATACTAGCACTGGTTCTGGTCCTGACCCTGGAACTGGTAGATGGCAAGCTGAACATGACAGCAGTGTGCCTTTGCAGCCTGGAATGCCAACCATATCCTGGGCTGAATCAAAAGAAGTGTGGCCAGAAGGTTGAAGGAGGTGATCCTGCCCCTCTACTCTGCACTGGTAAGACCTCACCTGGAGTACTGCATTCAGATGTGGTGTCCTAAGTACAGGAGAGACATCGATCTTTTGGAATGCATCCAGAGGAAAGCCCCAGAAGTGATCCAAGGGATGGAACCTTCCCTATGGGGATATGCTGAGAGAGCTGTGGCTGTTCAAATGGAGAAGTCCCTAGGGAGACCTGAAAGTGGCCTTTCGATATCTAAAGTGGTTCTTTAAGAAAGAAGGGGACAGGCTCTTTAGAGGTCCCTTCCAATTCCTTCCGTTCTGTCACTCTTTAGCAGGGTATGTTGTGATATGAAAGATGAAAATGGTTTCAAACTTAAAGAGGGAGAGATTTTAACTGGATAAAGGGAAGGTACTTTTTGCAATAAGGGTGGTATGGCACTGAAACAGGTTACCCAGAGAGACAGTGGAAGCCCCATCCGTGGGGACATTCAAGATCAGGCTGGATCAGCCTCTGAGCAATCTGATCTAGCTGTAGATGTCCTTGTTCATTGCAGGGGAGTTGGACTAGATGACTGTTAAGGGTCCCTTCCAATAAAAAAAAATGTATGATTCTAATTAAAGAACTATCTGGTAACTAATTGTAAACTGTTTATCAAGCATGACTTGTTTGTAAAATCTCCTTTCATTCTGGCTCTTCATTCACTTTTTTCAGTGATTTTTTGAGAGATCTAGATAAGTGCTATTTAAATTTCTACTACAGAATCATAGCATTGCTCAGGTTGAAAAAGACCTTAAAGATCATCAAATCCAACTGCATAGCAGATCATTTCATACTGTTCCACATTATAAGTGTCCTTTAATTAAAACACGATGGGAAATGCATAGTGCGTCCCTGTATAAGCATGTCATTCCTGAAGATTTATATGTATTGTACATATGTGAGGCAAATTTTGATGTTAAATGCTTCTCTACACGCTTGAAAGGGTAAAAGTAGCCTTGGAATCAATGACCTGAGTCATTAGAGTTGGACTCAGCAACTAAAATTGTAGTCAGTCTTTGTTTTTTAGTCAAATACTGTGAAAGCCTGTTTGAACATGATAGTTAATTGCTGTAGGTCTTCAAAACACTGTTTTGAGTGGTTTATTTCATTTTTAGACAAACTACAGTATGATGCATATTGCTGCAATCATATGGTTTTATATTCATTTATCAAAATGGTGTACTTTTAACAGTTCTCAGTTTCTAAAGAAATATGGTTAGGTAAGGAAATATGAAGTTGGCCGTTGAATAGTTCTTAATCTGTTTTTCTTGTTCAAGCTGGAACAGTTCTGCCTGTCTCTGAGTGTGAAACACTGCCTCCTGAAGCTAGATGAGTAAGGTTATGTTCTGCTTGATTCATACAAGGCTACATAAAGTTAATATAATTAAATATTAGTTGGAGAAAACAGCATGGGATAGAAGCTAGTGGGAGTTTTGAGTGCACAAGTAGTGAATAAAAACTGAGAAAAGCTGTCAGAATGTTTTCCTGGTGATTAGAAGTAATCATGTTATTGTGTTAAAGTATGTTAAATCAAATTCATCCTTACTCCTTTTGCCTCTGTCTACTTTTTGGATCTTCTTATGCAACTTCTATCAATTATTATGCTGCTCTTGACTGATTTTTAAAAATTACATCACTTGCCTTTTCAATCTCAAGCCTATATTTTTACTGGTAGGCAAAAGTGACCTTCAAGCAAACATGCTTCTCTTTCCATTTATTTATTCCATAGATATCATAAACCTAGCCAATCCAATAGACCCATGTTAACAGCATGAAAAAAAATGAACAGGGTAGGGCAGGGTAGGAACAGAGGAATATACTCTCAGTAATACATTATTAAAATGCTTTACTTAGGTAGTGAAAATTCTGATTCTAAGACTAATGCAATTTCTGAAGATTTTTGGAAATAAAGTGTTAGTATTTTTTCTTTTAACTTTCAGTTGCATAAAGTCTCACATGATTAGACTTGTTCAATTTACATAAGATCATCTAGTCTATATTTGTTTATACAACATGTACAGGAAGTGACAAATCTGTACTTACCTCTTTTGTATCAGGCTAACTTTAGGTTTAAAATAGCTGAATCATGGCATTATAGGAAGTATGGCTGAGACAACTTACTCCAGAACCATAAGGTACATTCTGACCCTGTAATCACAGTGGAAGAAAACACTAAAAAAAAAAAATCATAGAAAGGATGATTAAATATTTAAATAATTAAATATTGTGCTCATTCAGTGTAATTAACTTTGCTAAGTTCAAATAGATGTTCAGCTTCATCAACTGTAAACCAAAACTATCGTTACTTGGTAACCTTCCTTGTATTGGTCCAAAATTTCAGAGCAGATCATCAAAACTATATACTCAATAGAGACTTTAATCCTGATTAAAATTGCCATGCTGCTCTCATCAACAATGATAAATCTAGTTCTCAGATATTTTGGAAAGAGACATTGAAGGGATGTGACAGTTTTATAAAAATTACTTCATTGCCCCATAAGAGGTGAAATAAGAAGTGAAAGTTCTCATTGGTATACATGGTTTTGCTGATCCAAAGGAAGAAATGACAGGAGATAAAAATCACTACAGTGGTGCATTCCCTTTTTTCCCCCCATGGAGTTGGAATATAAAACTGTTTTTGCACTTTCCATTGCCTGAAGTTTCTCATGCTGTTCCAGAGGCCAGAATTTTTTTTGTGTCACAGGTACCTTTAACATTTGTTTTTTAATAAGACTTACAGGAAAGCAGAAAACTTTAAAGTCTCTGAATATTCCTGCCATATATTATACAAATAAAAGCCAAATTCCAAATTTCACTCAAAATTTCACTCCTGTAGCAGCCAGCTAAATATTACTTCTATCTTTCAGTGTAGGTCAGTGGAAGAGGAAAATGGTTCGTTCCAAAGCTGAAGCATGCTAATAGAAGATACCCTGAGGTTAATCTTCTGACTTTCAAGAAGGATTTGAGTCTTTCCACTGACAGTATATTTGGTGTCTTGGCACAAATAAAGACCACAAGAAGCTAGTCACTCAGAACTCACTACTGATAGTACCTTACAGCAAAATCTGATTTCTTATTTTCAAGTTAGGAACTATTCAACAGGCAAGGAACAGCAGGGGCAGAGACTGCTACTAACAAGAGACACTCTTTTGGCTTATTATGTTTTGTAGGATTTTGGATTGTACCCTGCATAGTTCACTTTGAATTAATCCAGTCTTAAAGTACAAAAAGTGAGGTTCCTAACAGGAAAAATGTCAAGGTAATCCTTCAAGCACAGTCTAAATAGCGTGTTTGGTACCTCCTTCTACATGATAGGAGAACAGCTGATATCTGATGTAAGCACAGGTTTGCCAACATGAGAAATACTGTAACAGTGAAGGATTTAGTGGTTTTACAATTCAGTGATAATCCCCAATCACGTCATCATCAGTTTAATCCCAGCTACAATTGATGAATCAGCAAGATTTCATCCTTCTTCAGTTTCCCCAGACTTTTGGCAAGACACTGCTGCGCTGATTGTTAGAAGAGTGATAGAAGTATGATACCATCCTGGAAACAATATGTGAATCATATTACTCCCACTCACCCAATAATGTCAAACACACACTGAACACGAAAGGAGGCAAGACATATCTCCAGTGTCATTCTTTATCACAGTGCCTAAAGGAGAAGGAAGAAAATTTCTTTCATGACATTCTGGGAAAAGCAAATTAGAAGCGAAAGTAGCAATTCAAAAGTAGTGACCACTGCTGTGTGATGTGAAAGCTTGGAAGAGAAGTCATGACACGTTCTCAGATCAACAGAAACACTGCAATTTCTGTTCCATATCCGTGTAAGTAAAACAACTGAGGAGGGACAAGGCACTCAGAGATAACTAGATCTTCAAGAACTAATTTTATCACATGTGCCTGTGTGATTGTAATGAAAAGCAGAATAATATTATCAGTTGATAATCAAGTCGGTCAGCATCAAATGCCCATTGCTCTTTGTTACCAAACCAGATATTACATATATCCCACACAGATGGAGTTAAAAGGCTTAAAAGTCATGTAGGATTGCAAAATCATCCAGAATTCAAAGTTAGGAATGTGACAATTTTGGTTCACCCTTTGTAGATTTTTTGAGATAATGTCATTAGAGACCATATTGTTTTTTTAATTTCTCCAGGGAAATGTCTGCCCCACTGGGTACACCATGTGGACAATCTTCAGTTAAGAAACAGATATCCTTTTTATTGCAGGCTGCTCATATATATGCTGCTCAGTCTGTGATACAAAAACAGAACTGCACGTTTCTCTCTGGCTTTCTCATTGATACTCATGTCTACAGTTTACGAATGCATCACAAACATTAATGATACTATTTTAAAAAGATAATTTCAAAGAATGCTGTATTACAGTTAGGCAACAGAAATATAAAGATTGTGAGGACAAAAGTTTTCACCAATCATGAGTCAGACTTTATATGCCTAGAAGCAGATCTTTTCAGAATGTATGGAATTATCTATAATTTCATGTGGTAAAAGTGCAATTCCCTTACATATCAAACACTGTTGCTGAGCTGTAGCCATTTCTGTAAATCAGCCTAAAGTAGACAGCTATAAAATTGAGCATGTTCTTGCTGATTCTCTAGGAAAAGACTGATTTAAGTTATCGGTCTGTTGTCACATGGAGAGTAGTGAAGTCCAGAATAGAATCCTAAGGGTCAGAATCTGTTAACTGTGAAGACATTCTTTCTCTTACTTTGTGTTCACAGCCTTCTGCCTTCTTTTGTCTTGGACTTTTGCTACAGCTAAGATTTCCTTCACTGTACTGGAAAAAAATTGGGATCTTGTTTATAATTTACTCTGTGACCGTGTAGTTAAAAGAAGATATTATGCCTGTATGTGTGGTAGCCAAACTAAGGTTGCATAAATAATTCTAGTTTTGAATTTCCATAATTGTTAAAATTTAATTTAATGACCATAATTCCTAATTCTAATGTAATGTTTTGTGTTTTTATTTTCCATGTTTCAAGAAATGAATTGGAAAGGAAAAGGTACTATATTCTGGCAAAATGTGAAATGTCAGCAGGACTGGAATCTAAATCCACTCTGCCTCATTGCCCTGTGTATGCTGACAGACTGATCGATTGTATAGTAACTGGCCACTGTCTAGGTGAATCAGCACAACCATAAATAATACATTTTTATAGCAAAGGCATAACATGATAACAGGAATTTTTACTTCCATTCAGAACTGTGTTCTGCATTTTCCTCTTTCTAGTCCCAGTCTCTTTACTTTCTCCTGGAATTCTTTATTCCAAACTTAGTTTCTTTGTATAGCAACTGAAAGACTTAGCTGATATTCACCTGACAGTTGCCCTGTTCTCTTTCCCTTCACTCTTGCTTGTCTATCTGCAGCAGTCTGGGAACACAGTCCTCCTGCTATGTATATTCATTATAACTGCAGACAGCTCGTTCCAAGTTGTCATGAATGGTTTCTTACCAATTGCTTCTCCAGACTTCACCAATATCTCCTAGTGTCTCTTCCTGTCAAAGGCCAACTCAATTCTTCTCCCTGCTCCAAGCTTTTACAATTTTATCCCTGTTCTTCCTCACCAGATGTATTCAAACATCCTCCAGTCTTCTCCCTGTTTTTCCTTCCTAAAGGGAGAAAATGTTTCCAAGCATCTCACTCTCTCTCTTCAGGTACCTGAACCTGAGTTGTGTGACTGGCAGTCCTAGGACATTGCAAAAATCTGTCCATTGGTTTACTTTCGAGTGCATCTCATCTATATTTTCCAGAAGGTCTGTAAATAGATAATCTTAGGGTTTTATTATTACCATTATTTATTTTCATCATCTGCTTTCTTGTTTTACTACATTTCAGCACTGTGAAGCAGATTATATAATGTAATAGGAATGAATTCTCAATTAGATATAATCAAAGCTTGATTTCTGTCTCATGGTGTAAGTTTGACCAAAGCTGGCTCTATTAGTCCTTCAAGTCTCCACCCTGTATCATTTTACTGCAAAGAGAATAAGATGTTACATTCTGAATAATAGTGTACTAAATTAGAGTCAATGGCATGTTTTGCTGCTATGTGATTATGTTTATACAGAGATGGAAAGAACTCTCGTGCACAAAACCTGGTGATTAATTATTGTGGGTGCTTGACTTTTAGAAACAACGAAGCTATGCCGCCCTGTGGTAAATCTTTATTCATTACTAAATAATAAATGGTCCTAGCTCTTGAGCCTAAACGGTTCTTAATTACAGTTTCATTCAAGAAGTAAAACAAAGGAAATGTTGGACTCTGTTATTAGAAGCATTAGCCATTTTATTTACACCAACTTCAACACAGTTTAACTGAACAGTTCTTACTTGGTTTTCTTTGATTATTAATGGAATGTAGTGCTAATCATTAGTTTTGAAATGTTATATATTGTTAAACTGCTACATGTTAGTGGGCTTCAGTGGTACTCAGTTTCTTTCAAGCAGCAGAAGTCTCTCAGTAGCTGATCCTCTGCAATAGGAAGGCCTTTTGAAGAAAGCTGAGGATAATGGAAAGAAGTGTCAGAGGTGACTGACACTTTCTCACCTCCAGGGAACCAGCCAGCTCATCCCAGGAATGGTGGGAAAGTGCACTGATTTACTGTACATCCTGGTCAGGTCAAGCCTGGTCAGAGTGAGTTCAGCAGTACCCTACCCCTTCCTTTATTCAGTTTAGTATTTTGTTCATTTCTGATTTTCCACAAAGCAGATGTTTTTATTAAGATCTCCACAGTGTCACACAGGTTATATTCTTGGGTGGTTACTGTTTATTCTAAATCCAACAATGTGTATTAGTAATATCCGTCAAACACACCTTATTTTGAGCTTTCCATTATGAACTTCCTCTGCCATTGTGCTGCCTAATTACCTATGTTTATCTTGACTAACTTAAATTATTGCTCACTTAAATAATAGTTCCTCATTAATAAAATAGTTCCATAGCAAATTTTGTCATCATTCTGTTTTAGCCCTTTCCTAAAGCATTAACGAATACAGTGAGGTTCTTAAAGTCTTACAGTGTTCTCCTGCTAACTACTGCCATGTTGAAAACTGACCATTCTGTATTTTCTTAGCCATTCTGTGATCCACAACACAACTGCACCTGCCTCCTGACAACTTCTTAGTTTCCTTCCTAGCCTCCTGTGAGGAATATAGTCAATAGCACTCTTATAAGTCCAAATAAATTATATCAACTAAAAAAGCCTTGCTCAGAATCCATCTGACTTCTCTCACATGGTTTCTCAGAACTCCCAAAATACATAAATTTAATTCAGAAAAAATTCGGAACACTAGTAAGTTGCACTTGATTTATTTCCTTTTAGTAATTGGCAATAACTGTATTGATGCAACGTTTGTTCTTTGCCATATGTATTCATGTATTCATATTCATATTAATAACATTAATTGTTGCTTTAGAATCCCACTGAACCCTGACCAGTTTCTGGGACTGAAGTGAAGATAAAAACCCTTGCTGCACACCTGGCCTATCTGGGACTGGCTTGTCCAGAAGTTCTGGGTGGTAGCAGCAGTGGAGGTGCTGGGCAGGAGGTTAAAGAACGCTTTTAACAACTGGATGAGGTCAAAGCTCTGTGTGAAGTGGATTCTACTACATCCCACAGAGTCTACCTTCCTGTTGCCAGAAAGTCTTTAATTGATTCTGTGGAAATCCTCTCACAGCTGACCTAGCCTCCTGCTGCCAGTTTTATATGTCTGGGGGCTGGAAAAAATCGTTGGCAGGGAGAAGACGGAGAACACAATGAAGGTAGTTAAAAGAAAGCATGATCACAAAGGGCTGATTATTTTAATGGATTTTGTAAATTAACTGCTGGTGGGAACAGGGGGAGGTAACCTGATCTTCCAAAAGGCATAATGATAGAAAAGTTTGGTGGTAGGTTCTTAACTTCTAAGAGACACAGTACTCTTTATGGAGAACTCATTTTTGTTCCTACATCATTCAGATATTTCCAGCCTTTTAGCTTCCAGTACTGAAATGACATTGCACATCTCACCGCAAGAGTCTGGTATGGAATACCAGCACTGTATTAAAACGATCTAAAGAAACAGCCACTTTTTATTCTCATAAAATTTCATTGTCACTCATCAGTAAGCACATTTGCTCAATAATTTTGCTAGCTGCACGAAGTACTTACTTTCTAAGTAAATCCCATAGAGAATAACCTAATGTCATGGAAATAATTACCAGTACATTATATATTTACTGCCAGTTCACAATAAGCTTTTTTTTTTTTTTTTTCCCCCAAAAATGTGAGAGTTGCAGCGCTGCTTAATAAGGTCCAAACTTCTGAGGGAATGATAAAAAATCTCTGTTTTATCTTGGTAGAGAAGGATGGTAACACTGCCATTTTTTCAAGCAACAACCTAGAAATGTTTTAAACCAAAGTGTATGATCAAACCAATTAAAGGTGATAAATGGCAAGAGTGAAAACCTCATTTCATATGCCTGTAGTTTTGGTCATATGAAGAAACATCTGCCTCTCACATTTCATGTATTCACTATTCATATTATGTAAATCTCCCTGAACAGGGAAAATAGCCTTTTATTTCATGTAAATTTAGATGATACACCAGTCAAGCTTCATCTCTTTTGCTTTCATCCAGGTCATCACTGAGTTACTCATGGAAGCTGTTTAATACATGTAAGTTTAAAGCCTAGCCTCTGTTACGCTGAGGGAAGCTGCCCCATCAATTTATTTTGAAAATGCTTTTGGAAGGGGATCAGACTTTGAATCTGATCTTTTGCAGCGATATCCAGAAGGAACAATCCCTCTGAAGTTCTTAATGTCAAAGCAAAGTAAATGAAAATCACTGTAGAGCACAGCTGTTGACTCAGTAGCACCTTTTATTTTTTGAGTAAGGCATCTGTAGCTTTGTCATTGAGAAGCAGATTACATTAGCATTTGTTGTAATTTTAGTTGCCTCATGTTACACAACAACAAAAATGTGTGCAGTTCTTACAGCTAGATAGTTTAAAATTAGATTGGGAACATCTATGTAATCTGTAATCGGTGATTACAGTGGTTGATGACTCTCCTTTCTCTCTTTTATTCTTGTTTAGCACAGTCTTCTTTCAAACAAAGCATGGTCCACAGCTGGCACCTGAAAGTACAGCATCTGTTCCAAAAGAAATTCTAGGCTCACTTTTTTCCTCATCTTCTTCCAAAAGAAAAAAGAATGCATATTTTTTTAATGTGTTATGGCCTTAAGTAGGACACCACCCACAACCTCACCCTTTTTTCTCCTTCCATGAATAATCTTTTCACAGGGTGGGGAGGGGATGGGATGGGAGAAGGTGGGATGGGAAAAAAGAGTTTCTTTCATGTTTTCTAGCAATGACTTTGTCTATGACTATTTCCTTCTCAGCTTCTTACTCACTGTTTCTGAAATTTCCCAGTACTTTAACAATAGTATTGTTGCTACAGCTGCACTGACTATATTTCCCTACATTCTCTCATTTTGGGGCTTGAAATGAGCATGATTTGTTTTTATACATGGTAACTTGGAGCAGCCTATAACAACATTACAGAAAGCCTTGATAATATAATTGTAATATGCACATGCACTATTTTCTCTGCTTTTTGTCACTCTGACCAAAAATCTAATCTATTAGGGATTTATTTTATTGTTCTTCTTTGTTTCGTTTTTTATACTGCACCTGTATTCCAGTTAGAAATGTTACAAAATGTAGGTCTTTAATAAGCATTTTAAAAAAGGGTCAGCAAAAATTTAACATTTGAACAGCCATGTATCTCTAGCGTTTGTTTTGTTGTTGTTATCGGTGGTGGTTTTTTGTTATTGCTTTTAATCTGCACACTGAGACTCCCATTTAAAATAAAATTAAAATATTAATTTAAAAAGTAATCAAAAGATGTAACATACTTTATTATTTTTATTCTCTGTTTTCAAACATCTTGAGCTTCTCTCAACCAATACTTGAAATAATGATTAGATTCTTACATATGCTAAAACCTGCAAGAGAACTTTTGCAATACAAAGGATCATACCAGTGCAAGTTTCATCCCCACTCTGCTTAAGTTCACGCTTTGAACTTCAGAGCATGTTCACTTTTGCTGGAACACCACTCAACATTCAAAAAAATAATCTTAGTAGAAAGATGTTGTATATTAAGTATGTCAGTTTAAAAAGCCCTTCATTTGCTGAAGTATCAATCATCTGGAAACAAATAGGTGTATGTAATGTGTACCTACTGAAATCAGCAGTTCCCCAGCATAAAAATGCAGATTATGGGACATTTGTTTAGACACATTAGGTAATGCAGCAGTACTGTCTCAAATTTAGATTGCATCAGATACCTGTGCAAGTCTTGACATACTTATATACTTTTCATTGTTTGCAGGTCTGATTAGTGCTGACAAAAGATGGCTCACTGACAGGAACACAAAAATCCCCTTAACCTGCAAAACCCAGACAGGATGAACTGTGGAATTCAAGACACCAGCCTCCTTTCCTGCTTATCTGCACAGACACTCACAACTAGTTTTAAAGTGTTGTGGTGCAGAGTGTGAATGATGGTGTTCATGTTCTGGATGCCTGTGGCAAGTCAGACACTGAGGCAGGTCCTCACAGCAAAAGTGTGGTAAGACCTGTGGCAGACGTTTTTCTTAATTATTCCATTAATTTTGTAATTCCTCGTGTTCTACATAATCCATCCCAATTACAATATTTTTCCTAGAGTGTGGGATATAAATAAGGCAATTATTAAATTCAGAGTGGATTAACAGCTTTGGCACTGTATGTGAAACAATTACATACAACTTCTGATGGATGAGATTTGCAGCATTCATGGTCTCTTTTTCTGATATCACTGCATGTATTTAACCAATAAGATGCAGGAGGCAGCATGCTCAGATTCCTAATATATTAAAGAAGAAAGTTAAGTTAAAATCCAGAAGGTGAGTTTTTTCTGCAGCTCCCTGGTAATTGCTTTTTGGCAAATTAGGCTTGAAAGGAGAGCCAAAAAAGCCTTTAGAACCAATTCTGAGAACATTATACGTTTCAAGTTTAATCAATGCTCTCATCATCATATGCTCTCATGCATTGTCTTTCAGATGCAGAAAAGCCTTAACATAATTAAAAAGCAGGGTTGTCTGTACAGGCCAGAAAAAAATTGTCTCTCAAGTAAGTGGATGGTTAAAAATTTCCACATCTGATGTTGAAAGAAAGTGTTTGCACCAAATGAATTAGACAGGTCATCAGTCAAGGCTGTTTAATACTAACCCAAATAACATCCTCGCAATAAATTGGCAAATTGGACATCACTTAAGGTAGCTTTTGCTGTAAGCATACTAGTTGTATCTTCCCAAGGGAGTCTGTTGCAACTTGCATATACCTCAGTCTGTTTCAGATGACATTTTCACTATATTTTATGAACAGATAAGTCTCTGCTTACCTTACAGTACCGAGCTGCTGGATGCATGTCTGTAAAAAAAAGCCATGCTAGTAACTGCAAGCTGAGCCCAAAAAGTTGATAACTTTGTGCAGTTTTGTTTTGTAACTCATACAAAGTTGCTCAGATTTTTTGAAATCAAAAGCTTTCCCTTAATATGGCATAAAAATTTACAGCTTTCCTCTGAACAAACTAATATTTTTACTAAATTATAAAAAATCCTGAGAGTCACGTGTATTACGTTTGACTTGTAATTTGAATATCAATCAATTGTCCTGAGGTTTGAGCATAACCTCAGCTCTCCCATGAACTCTGAGCAATTCATTTCCCTATTTCTCTTGTTAATCCCTATTTTTGTGAACATGCCTGCTTACTGGTTTCATCTAATATTAGAAGCAGAAATATAGAATTATCTCAAGGACAGTCATACTTGTTTGTTTGGAAATAATTCTAGAAGAATTATTTTCCACTAAATTTTCACATCTGCATTCCC
>PPHD01002948.1:0-33410 GCA_002909625.1 Bambusicola thoracicus
GGGGCATTTCTTCAGTGATCGACTACTGAGTATTGTATCTTTTTCTAAACCTTTTGCTTACTTATAAAACAATTTCTTCTTTTCTCCTCTTAGGTTATCTACATTACATATTGTATCTTCTTCGTTGTTTTCTGAATAGGAATCCATGTAGTTACCCTGTATAACTTGGTGAGACCCCACGCTCCTCTCCTCAACCAAATAAAATCATTTCTTTTGTCTTTGTTAAAGTTTTGATAATTCTCCCTCATTTGTTCATGCACATAAAAGTACTCCATTGCTGTAGTTCATGTTACTTTATTTCCGACAGGTTGGAATTACATTTGCCAAAAGCCAAAACTAAGCAAACCCTACTAATTTACACATGAATTCAATTCATTGGCATGCGTTGAGTTCAACATATTACCCATGGTACTCTAAGCTGCAGTAAGGAGGGCAGGTCTGCTATTTATTCTATAATTCATTGCGCGAGAATTCATCTTTTTGTGAAGTCACTTTTAGAAAAGTGTGGGGAAATCTTCCTGGCACCAACCTGGTTAATATATATTCCCAACTGTATTTAAATTTTTATGGTTCAGTGAGCTTTTCTATTTGCTTTGTGACTTAAGATACCTTGCAGTCACCACTGATATCACGTCATGTGTCTGTGTGTCTGACTTCAGAGCTCTGTTTTCTGATTTCCTGTAAAACTCAATGAAGGAGTTGCAGTAACTGCACCACAGTTTAACAGCAAGCTGCAGTGTTGTCACACTTAAATATCAAGGAAACTGATATCTGAACTGAGTGTCAAGTGCATCTGAGATTCCTATTAATACCTATTAACTTTGCTTTTTCCAGGTAATATCTTATTCTATTTACCTTTCTTCAACATCCATTTTCATCCTAAAATATTTATTTTTTAAAAGAAATACTACTTCCTCAACCTGAATGGAAAAGTATAGAGTTGAAGTGTGAGCAGGAAGCCAAAACCATACAGAATTTAGAGACTTATTCCAAGGAATGAATGTAAGAGGGTTCATTCTATGCATGCCTCACTGGAGCGAGGGTAAAAGGTGGCGTAGAGTGTCTTTGCCACTCCCAGTCATAGGACCCGCAGATGTAATCCCTGGAAAGCTAAGAGCAGAGACAGGTTGCCCAAGGAGGTTGTGGGTGCCCCATCCCTGGAGGCATTCAAGGCCAGGCTGGATGTGGCTCTGAGCAGCCTTGCACATAGCAGGGGGGTTGAAACTAGATGATCACTGCAGTCCTTTTCAACAGAGGCCATTCTATGATTCTGTAATTCTATGAGATACACAGTATACATTAGCAAAATCTGCAGCAGTGCTGCAAACACTGCAAAGAAATGCAGTCAGATCCTCAGGAGACATTATGTCTGTAGAGTAGCACTAGTTTACGTTAGCTGGAGGTGGAGGCCACAGAATCCAGTGACTTCTGAAATGAATTTGGTAATGATAATACAACTTCTGCTGGAACAAATCATACTATAAATAAACAAACAATCATTCTGCCAGGTGCTGCTTAAAGTTGGAATGTTTTATCAGTCTCAGAGGCTGAAGACTGAGTGAACTAACATCTTATTCATAAATGCAGACTTTTAAATTCAAGGCTGGGAAGTGCTTGGATAGAAGAGGCAGAGCAGTTTCAGCTTTTGGGACCCAAGGAGCAAAGATGGGGTGAGCTCATGGAGCTTGGTCTGCATCATTTCTGTGAGCGGAAACAAGTTTTAGTCTTCACTGCTGTGAATGAAACACCTCACAGTGGAATTTAATTCACGCATCCATGCAGAGAAGACAAAGCAGATGGGCAATTCTGTTTGAAAAAGTTAGGCTAAGAGGCAACAGTCCAGAGCATTGAAAACTTCCCATAAATGACTCCATTCTTTTGCCCAGTTCAACTCTGGGCTGAATCTGTGAAGCTGCATGAGAGCATTTTATAAACTTAGATGAGAGCACGATGTGGTTTTATATACACATTTATATGGAGCATCTTGCAGAGTGCTGTGCAAACAAGGACTTAGATACTGGTAATGCATCAGCTATGTAAGCAAACGTGGCAGCAGCTCTATTTCAGTGATAGCTGGCACAAAGCAGACCCTGTCCGACCAAGGAAGGCGTTGTTGGCCCGGCCCTCAGAGAAGGAACTGCTCTTCAGCCTCTTTCTAAAGGAAATGCTGGATGTTTAGTTCTCTCCTGAGTGCCAGCAGCACGAGGAACACGGGGCTCAGCTCATACACCAACACTACACACCAACACCAGCACAGCACAGTTTCACACTGAGTATAGGTATTCTTACCCTTTGCCCCATTGTGCTTTGGGTATATGTGATGTCACCTAACTCAGTTCCTGCCTAACAGCGTTTTTATAAACAGCCATTAATTTTAGGTTTAAAGTTCTTTTCAAGTCATAACGGCAAGTGTTGAAATGTTTGTGTTTCTGTCTGAAATGGAGGAGCACATCCTATCTTTAACACCACTGCTAGTCCTAAAGCCCTTTCTTTTTGGCAGCAGATTGGTAGCAGTGCTCTTGCTTTATAACAGTAAATCTTTCATCAGCTCTCTTTGAGGGGGGGCGAAACCACAAGAGCCACCGAGTTACCAAAGCAGAAAGTGAGACAGGCCGACTGGTTGAATTAATGATAGTGCCACAAGATGGTGCTGGACGTTTCACTGTCTCAGGTCCCTGAAACTTTTCAGCTTGTTGCTTAAAAATTGTTAGATTCATGCTTCCTCTGGCTCCACTTCCCCCCCAGTTGAAGAACTGAGAGAGTTTACACTGAGCTTTGCTGGCTCACTGCACAGGGATTTGCAAGTGGGCTGGCATTGTACGCAGGCTGGAAAATAAGTTTTCTGGTATATGTTATCCTGAAAACATCATTGGTGGTGATCTGTAGTTGTCCATCCCGAGATGATTTCATGGCAGGTCAGCACAGCTTTGGTCCTACTGTGATGAGACCACCCAGATTAATACTGTTTTCCAAGCCTCCTGTTGCTCACAGCAACGTGAGATGGTGACAGAACAATTCAATCTTTGTGGCATTTCTGATGGAGTTTTGTGTTCAAAAGGGAGAGAAATCCTTACAAGTCGGAAATATACAACTTCATTCAATTCTATTTTTGTAGAGTTTTTATTCTAGAGAGAAAAAAAAAGACATCTAGGAATATAGATTACCTTCCTGTAGTGGCTTCTAATTCACTCTTGAACAAAGGGATCTGATCAGGAATTTTTTTCCTCCGACTCTCGAAAATTAACTTTTCAGTATCGCAAGGTTTAGCAAACCATTTCTGACACTTTCAGTTTTGTTGTTAACGTTTCCTAAGTATGTGTTTAGGAAAAAAATACGGAGATGAGTAAAACTTTCAGTTCAGATTCTCAGTGATATCAACGGACCTACAATCATTTGTGACCACTGCAGGTTAGGCCTTTAAGTAGGAAAAGGGTTCCTGCTTTTATAACACTAATGGAGTTCAAATCTGGATCTTGACATAACTGGCTGGTATTATATAGAGGAAAGCATTCAGATCTGGAATGCAAATATCCTGAAGTCTGAAAGGGTTTATGTTCCCATCTGAATTTGAGGAGTGCATCTCAGCTTTAATTTGTGGTGTCTCTGCTCCTCAGGATTTGTGGTCTCCTTTCCCACAGACAACACCTCCTACAGTCTCTTTTTCCAGCTGCTCTCCTGATTTTATAACCAGTCGGCCCAGAACAGCACAGCAGATGCAGACTTCTAATATACAGCATCAGCTGCATCTCTCCGCTTGTTTGTTTTCCTTACTGATAGAGATGAGTGGTTTCAGTGGCAACAAAAGAAACGTGTCCAGCTCCCCTTTTATCTTCAGTCTGGAATACATTAGTCATCTCTTGTCCTACTTCAGTCATATGCACCTTCACTGTAATAGAGTCTTTTCCAAACTGCATGACACCCACTAAGGCATATGATGAAAGCAGAAGGAGTGTGACTTTTGTTTATAGTCAGCATCACTCCGAGGCTTGTGTTAGTGATATTGCTACAGAGGAAAGGTTAAAAACCACTTGTAAGTATCCACTGAGAACATGGAAAGTATTTTCTAGATGAGAAATTGGAATGGTTTGCATTTATGAATAAAACCGCATATAGCAGATCTCACTGTGGTTTTATTAAGGAAAGAATTCATTCTTAGGTTGAAAGATAGAGAAATTAGGACATGAGAAGCTTAAGAGAATGGACAGAGGAATGGACTGGGGACTTCTAATTGCCTGCCCATTCCAAGGTGTGAACACTTTGTACACACTCCTTTGCGTGGAATGGGAAGTACTTTGTATTTACCAGGTCGTTTCAAGCAATGCAACCAGCTGAAAAGTCAGCAGCTCAAAAAGTAGTCATTCTGGGTCTGTTTTCAGACACAGCCAAGCAAGTACTTTGCAATATCTTCTTGTAGGAAGACTATGGATTTAGAATGACTTTGTCATTTTATGGTAGTAAATGTGACACTTTTGCTTTCAAAAATATTATGTAAATGTAGTATTAGTCAGACGTATTGCAACAACAGATACTCCTAGGAATACCTTTGTTCCTGAAGTGGTGCTGTGGAACTTGGGTTTTCCCAGATACTCTTCTGCGCATTTGTTGAACGGTGTGAATTTGCCTTTCTTCCCCTCACCGTGGCTAGCAGAATGCAGCATCTGATCTCCTGTTGTCATCCTAAATGAAAATGGAGATGTAGGGGTGTGGTAGATTACTGCATAAGTAAAACTACAATGGTTATCTAAAGAATTCTGTATTTTGCTAACCAGACTCAAGTTTGGAACATCACTCGGGTTGCAACAGATTCCTCACGGGAGCAAGAAAGTTGGTGTTTACATAAAGTCTTCTGTAGTGACTGTCTGGTTTCAGGAACATGTGGTAGCATATTCATACTCCACACCCTGCCTGAGTGATATAGTTATTGTAGCCTTCTGACAAGTGTAAATTACAGAATAAAATCTGCTTTCGATGTAACCCAAAGCCCTTTCACACTGTCTGTCACTACCTGTATACCTGCCTGCTTTAGGGCTCCCTTGCTCTACAGAGGCGTAAGAGAGCCTTAATGAAAATGAAACTCATGGCCCAATACTTTGATCATCTCACTAGTCTCTCCTTTACGTCACCCTTTCAACTGCCTAGCCAAAGTCAAGGAGGATGGAAAAAAACTGAGAGTTTTGCATTGCAAAATGCTACCTAATTTGTGATGACACTTTCTGTAATATTATTACGATGATATGTCCTAAATAGACCAGGCTGTAAGTATTGAAATAATGATAAGACAACACTTTGAAATTTCCACTTCATCCTTGGGATGTTCAGAAATACAGAGAAGCCACCTTGTCTTATGATTTCCGTGGGAATTTCCATGCTGCCTGCCCTGTCCTGTGGGATCAGCAAGGGAGAGCAAGAATCTCCAAAGAGGCTCTGCATTTAGGGCTCAGTTTTCTGTTGCCCTCAAGCTTGCTGGTTGTTATAGCTAAGCAAAGCAGGTAAAAACCCTGCACATTTTCTGCTTCCTTGCTTCCCATCTAGCTGAGATGAAGTCACCTTCTGCCATTTATCTTGCTGCCCTGCTTGATCTTGCCTTGGTTGATTGTCTTAGTGCAATTGTTTATGTACCTCTCTTGGGCAAAGCAGTCTGTGAGTTTGCACATTATGTACCACTATCAGAGTGTTGGAACACCTCCCCTGGGGGGACAGACTGAGAAAGCTGGGGCTCTTCAGCCTGAAGAAGAGAAGGTTTCAGGGGGACCTGATAACAGCCTTTCAGTGCCTGAAGGGGCCTACAGGAAAGCTGGGGAGGACTTTTAGAAGGGCACATAGTTACAGGACAATCCCCTGGGAGCATTCAAGGCCAGGCTGGATGGAGCTGTGAGCAACCCAGTCTAGAGGGAGGTGTCCCTGCCTATAGCAGGGGTTGGAACGAGGTGGTCTTAACGGTCCCTTCCTGCCCAAACCATCCTGTGATTCTATGATTATGTACCATGATGAGTGAATATTCTCTGGGAAAAACCATGCTGAGGCTTGGGTTTGTAAGGCAACTTTCACAGCACTTTGGGGAGTTTTGGTTAGAAGTTGTGCCAAATTATCTGGAACAACCATTGAAACTGTATAAATTCTGATATGCGTGCATTAAAGGAATAGGGGAGATACTACATATTGCCGGGGATGTTATTGTTATTCCAGCTAATGTGCACCATCACAATACAGGCTTAAAAACTATCTTAGCATGGAGCAATACATGACTTGAAGCAGTCATTGAAAACTCTTTGTGAATACTGTGGCAAAGGCGAATGTAAATAAAGAAAGATCAAAGTAAACTTTGAAGTAGGAATGGAGCCTGACATAGCCTAGCAAGACATACTGTACTTAGACATAACTCAACAAACTGGAAATATTTCATTTTCAATTTCCTGTCCAAGATACCAGCCTTAAGCCTTACTTTATTATTATCATTATTATATTTTTTTGTTTTTTACTGTCATTAAATGGAAGCTATGCTGGCAACTTATTTTACAAGCTTTCTGTAAAGATATGGACTGTGTTTTCTTTTTTTTCGTTACTGTTGATTGCATTTTACTGTGCAGCAGAGCAGTGCAGCTTACCAGCTCCACTCGCACAGGACAAATGAAGTCAGTGCCATCACAGGAACACCACGCAGAAAATGAGGAGTGTAATAAAGGCCCAAAAGAATGGGCCAGTATGTAGGTTTATCTATATATTTAGCAGTAGCCTTTCATTCACTTGATATTCATCTTCATGTAAACCTCTCATAAACACTGCAGTCCTGGAACCAGCCATGCAGAGTCCTCTTTTCCAGACCTGTCTCATGTACTTAATAAAGGCTTAGGTCATGGTTCCAGCCTCGTATGTCTATGCAGGCTTATAAGGGAAGCAACACCCTTCATCTGTAACCACACAAGTCTCTACAATTATCCATCTCCAATGTTGGAGGCTCTGTGGGGCAATTTTTCTGCAATTTAGGCACCCCTGTGCGTACAGATGGGGCCTTCTCTCCACAATTTCATTCCACTGAAGACAATTTATGAGCATCAGCTGCAAAACCACCTTCCCGCATCTACTCTAAGAGCATGCTGCTTCACAATCACACCCAAAGGCATCTTGCCAAATTGTCTTCTCACTGGCATGTGTAATGCAGCTAGTCGACCACTGGGCTATAGCAATGAGCTAGCAAGAAGGCAGAATCATTCTTCACATGTCGAATCACAGACTGGCTGAGCTCGGCAGGACCTCTGGGTCCATCTGGTCCAACCAAGCAGGGATACCTACAGCAAGTTGCACAGGAACGTGTCCAGGCGGGCTTTGAAGATCTCCAGAGAAGGAGTTCTTGCTGAGTTATGTCTTTTGGAAACAAGCCTGAGCAAGAAACTCCAAATCCTACCCTGGATTTCTTCAGAGCCCTTGTGTTTGAACATCCTACATGTTAATAGGCATCTATTACTGCTGGCAAAACTTAACTGATGGGCTTATTACTTGGCAAGCCATTAATAATGAATTCTCATAATTTGGTGGTGCGAAAGGGACCGAGATATCCTGCCCTGTACATTGCTGGGAGACCTGAGAGATACGCCACTAGAAGAGCTCCTTTGAACAAGGCTGCGGGCAGCAATCTGGAGATCACTAGCTGTCCCAGCTGAGAGCAGAAGCCACGAGGTAGCATAAAGTTCCTTTGCATTCCCAGCTGGGGTGCAGGGTGGAAATCGTGCACTCCGCCTGGAGTGCATAAAAATCAAGACCCCATTTGGAACTGCTCTTGAGCATAAGGTGAAGACAGTTGCCGTAAGAAAAGCTCTGGATTGATGTGATGGCCGGCAGATCAGCTATAGTATAAACACTGCCATTTCCAAACAGACCTAGTCCTTCATGGAGATTAAAGTAAATCCCAGCTAGCTATAATCCTAAATAACAACAAATCGGGATGTGCTGTATATTATTAAATGACTCCTCCATTACTTTTGGTCTTCCCTGTCTCAAAAAGCATCAGGAGCACCAACAGTCAGGACCCTTTACATGCAGTGCGCCACATGCCAGATTTGTTACATGCTTTCTTCTCAAGAAAAAAAACTCTAGCTATCTGAGCAATCAGAAGGCCTGCACTCCCAATGGCAATTGCTAGGTCAGTGCTTTCATTATTATGGGTTCCTGGTAGAAACATAAACCACCACAGCAGAGAGCTCTCGTGGTTTGTACAGCTCAGCAGAATGCACAGGCTGTGTAGTTTAAATGTATTTTATTAACACTTGAGCAGTCACTTCATGCATAGATAGCTTTTAACACTGTTGGCACATAAATAAGAGAGCCCCTATTATGCAGTATATTTAAAAAAAAAAAAAAGAAAGAAAGTATTTTCCCTTTCAGAGGCGTGTGCCTTTGCAGTGTGAGGTGTTGCTGTATCATCTCTCTGCCTTAAGGGATGTGGTATGATCGGTATATCACTGCTTGTAGGAAGCCAGGCTCTGGGGATGCAGCTGTGTTGCCAGAAAGTCTGCACACTACAGACATTTCTTTTGTGCGCTGCCAGTAAGCTGTGGCTGTGACTGCATCCCTAAGGGTTCCCAAAATGTTTTGGACTGTAGGTGTAGCTCTGTGCTGCCAGAAAGCCTGTGGTTGCGGATGTCTTTGTCTATAGGGCTGAAGAGTTGTAGGCTGTTGATATATCAGTATGGGCTATAATGAAGCCTAAATGCAGAAGGTGTACTGCTCTCTTCTGCTAAACCCTTTGGGCCATCCCAGAGCTGTTTGAGTCCATAGCATTTGGACACACGCTTCTCTATTTGCCCTAGCACGTCTACAGGGTAATAAACATGGAGGTGTGACGTTTGTGACAACTTACCCTCTGTTTTAGCATAAGACTGTTTTAAATTGCTTGTTAAGCTTCTGGCACTGGTGGTAATAAGTACTATTCTGTAGTAGTATCCGTTTTACAGATGTATGTCACCACGTTTACAGAAGACCAATGTTCAGCCTGCTGGTAAAGTGTTTTAAAACCTTTGTGCTGTTTAGGGTTCCTAACTAGCTCTTAAACAGAGAGAAGACTGATCTGAATAGCAGCTGGAACTAGCGCTCTGCAGCAAGTAATAAACCTTCAGCTGGAGCTGTGGGCAAAAGGAGCTTAGCTGGCATGTGTACAGCATACACAGAGATACCACATGCATTCATTTTCATGTTTTCAGGATCTGCATCTTTTGGTTCAAGGACAAGCCCCAAATGCATATTCTTGCTCCAGAGCATGGGCAGTATCAACACATGGAAATACCCCAACTTTGGCATGACTTTGTAGCACAAGATAGCAGTCTGTGCTATCCCCAAAGGAATGAGTTATCCTTTGGGACATGGTGTGCAAATACATAAGAGGAATCCCGGCCAAATCTTTGTACTTCTCCCTGCTGTGTGTTTCCCCCGAACAGTTAATTGGCTCTAAGGATGCAGACTAGACAACACTTTCTCTTTCATCCTGAAGTTAAAAATAAGGAAGTGTGAAAAGGTGCTGAACTTCTGCTGATGTGGAACAGGCTAATAATTTCAGAAGACTGTGGGGATTCTGCTTTTCGTGATTGCTTATGACAGTCACCCCTTATGTCTTCTGCACAGGAAGAAAGAACAATTGCCTAATTCAGTAGTAACATAAAGCTGAATGTGTTTTTTTCACCGAGTACTCAAAAATACAGATCCTGGTATGTTTTTAGCCAGTAAATGCATCTGATCATGTGCCGAGATGAAAAATCAGGCTCCAAATACCCATCTGGATTCAGAAATAAACTCGGCACCTCAGGCTCATCCCTGATGGAAAGAATGACACACACCAGCATGACTTCATGGTCACGAGGCCTTGAAAATGTACATCCAAAACATTTTTAACAATATATATTTTATCAGCTTTGGAAGCTGCTAAAAATAAGAGCCAAATGATGAAGCAGTGTGGAGTGTCTGCAGGGAAAGGTGCTTTGTGCCAATAAGTCAGGGATATTAGCTTTTGGCTCACAAGTCTGAATGATTTTCTGGCCATACAGTCAGACTTGGATCATGCAGATCTTGCAGAAATGTGAGAGAAGCAGAAAATGCCACTTGTTTCCTCAGGCTCAAAACCAGTCCTAACCCATACTTAGAGAACTGTATCGAACGTTTAATATAGCGTATGTTTCTACCTTATCTTTCCTTGAAATACATACAGAAAAGCAGCCGTTCTTATTAGATGGACCATAAAGTGAATTTCTAGATGCTATCATTTTTACTTCTTTTGTTGTCTTTCCTCCCCCAGGTAAATCCACTCTGTTATTCTAATATAATACGACCTTGCTACAAATGCAATTTGTTGTTACAACTGTAGGAAATTGAGCTATTTTTCACCCTAGAATTGGGTGAATATTGCAAGAGGTTTTTGCATAGATACATGCCAGTGTGAGTGTTTAAATTATCATGCTTCAGGTACAGCTGTTAAGTATGCAACTGCCATGGACTTGACAAGCTGGAAAAGCCCAGGAGGCAACTTGTGAAGAAAGAGAACAAGCAATGGGGTCTGTACTGCTCACAGCTGAGCGCAGTCTGTTTCACTTCCAACACCAAAGGTCCATGTGAGCTGTGCTAGCCCCTGGCTTGCTTTGAATGGATTTCTACACATTTCCTAAGTACTCCAATACATTAATTTACTGACAGTCTTGCACTATTGTAAGAAAATGTAACCAAAGGATTTGTCTAAGGTCTTACTTTTGAGCCCGCAACCCTGCAGATTTAAATTGCAAAGGTATTTCCAAGAGCTGCCTTCCTCTTGTCAGGCTGCAGAGCAATTTCTTGTGAGCTTAGTGTCAAGGCAGCTCAAGGTAGGAGGTGCAAACATCCCAGTGAACTGTAGGTTATTTCTTCATTTTGCATGAATGCTTGCTCAGCCAAATGGGGAACCCTCATCTCCCACTTTAGATACTTCAGCAAGTGGGCTACCTCACTGATCCAACCAAGCGAAGCTGATGTCAGTTCCAAGCCTAGTCCACTCCTCTCCCCAGGATGCTGTAGATGATCTGCCAATTGGGCTGAAGGCCAGGAGAAGCGGTAAATGCAAGACTGCAATGCTCCATCCTCAGACAAAAATCACCAGATCCCAAGGAAAGTTGGTGAGTACCTCAGGCCTAGAACAGGGGTGATTTGGGGTTTCTTGACTCAGAGAACAGTAAGTTTCTCCAAAAAGAACTGAAGTCCTTTTACCAGGAAAGAGAGCCTTCAGCCTATCCAGTGTGCTAGGGGAACCAGATTCCAGGTCACCTGCATGGCATAGCTGGGAGGAATAATGTGAGGAGAGGAAGGGGAGCAAATAGCTTGGAGGATCCTGAGCAGCGGGGAGCAGCATCAGGTGGTGGCCAAGGACACTTGCACTCACTCTTCTGTCCCAAACCTGCTGCTCCATCTGCTCCTGCAGCTTCCAAGTGCCGTATCGGTTCTCACAGCTGCACCAGTGGTATGTGAATCCCTCTCTTTAGGACACCTGTAATCAGTGACAGTTTTGATGTGCTGCCAATATTTTTCTTTCAGCAGTTCCAGCAGGAGTGAGGAAATAGTAAGCTTTCAATTATTTACACTGTGGCGATACCTGAAGAGAAATTCACCAAACAAAAAAGAGGTACTTGTCTGCACCAACTGTTTTTCTTCTGACGGATTTCAAAGCATGGGACACAAAAAGACGTGAAGCTCTCCAAGTCAAAAACCTTTTTGTGAGGAAGGCTGTGTCCAACAACAGCAATCTCAGTCTTCCTGCTGTCCAATCCCAGGGAGGTGTGTGTGGCTGAGGGCTGCCCTGCCTGTGTTACCCTCCTGCCTGCAGGCCTGACGGCATCGGGAGCTGACGACACCAGAATGCTTTTAGCAGCTTTCCATTGCCTCACAGCAGGCAACCACCAACAGGAAAACTAGTGCTGGTTGAGCTGGTGCGACACTGGGTTTGTTCTAACCCAAAAGCCTGTCGAAACCTATTCCATCAACACTTTTTGTCGTGGATGCAGTGATTAATGTAGAGAGGCTGCACAGAGAAGGGCCATCCCACACCCTTATCCACGTGTTATCTGCTTCCATCTACTGAAAACATGTCTGGGCAAGGCTTGTCTGCGTAAGTGTGGCAAAATGTTTTCTCAGGAAAATAATGAGATTATTCATCCAGAGATTGGAGTGCTTGGTATAATCTCTCCTCAGAAAACAGGAGAGAAAGAGCTTGAAGGGAGCTTACAAGCAGGAAGGGGACTGACTTTTTATATGGTCTGATAGCGATAGGACAAGGGGGAATGGCTTTAAACTAAAAGAGTGGAGATTTAGATTATACGTTAGGAGGAAATTCTTTACTCAGAGGGCGGCAAGGCCCTGGCACAGCTGCCCAGAGAAGCCGTGGGTGCCCAAGGCCAGGTTGGATGGGGCCCTGGGCACCTGAGCTGGTGGGAGCAGCCCTGCTCTTGTCTGGGGGTGGGGTTGGGTGGTTTTCAAGGTCCCCTCCAACCCAAACCATTGTATGATTCTTTGAAATACTTGCTCCTGGACACATTCACAAATGTTTGCTGCACGGAACAGGTTGAGATTCCAACACATAAAGGAGGACAGAAATCCTTCATTTTGAACTGAGTCTCAGGACAGTGGTTTCATGAGGATTGTTACTAGAGAATGGCAAATGAAGAAAACGCAGTGTGGTTCAAAGCAGACTGACTGCCAACTACATTAAAAGAAAGACTGCAACAAGTCAATGACTCAGCTGTCATTCAGAGGAAAAATGTGGGATGTACAGTAGGAAGGGAAAGTGCACCATGTGTTGCTGTGGCATGCCCCATTCTCGTGCCGTGCCATGCCAGTATTGCTGATGGCTGGGCTTGGGGCTTAACCGGCATATAAGATAGAAGCTGCTTCACCAGCATTTCAGAAGAGCAAAGGGAAATGGAAAGTTTTCTTCTTGCATTGAAAGTATTGCCAGGAAAAAAAAAAATTGGGAAAGAAAAAAACAATACAAATTACCTCAAGGTATTTTTATGCACAGACCAGAAAACCTTGCAGAAAGCCACACAGAAGTCATTAGTGACTGTGACAATGGGGAGACAGTGGAGTGAAGAAAAATGTCTTCGCTCTTAATTATACTGGAGACCTTTTCCCTTGGGTTCTCTCTTGGTTAGAGTATTAATGCTCTGTAGTTAATTAGCTCTTCCTTCCTTCAGAGCAATTTCATGATTTTAATTAATATAGCATTGCTAACCTATTAATCCTGCCAATTGGCTGGAGGTATTGCACAAATGGTTAAAAACAAGCAGCAATTAAGATGGACCCGTTACTTATTGAAGTTTCTGAAAATTGAAATAGCTCGCTCAGCCCAATAAACACAAAAGCACACTGCAGGCCATCTAGGGATGTCCTAGCCTGTCTCAGGTAAAATGAAGTCCTGATCCAACAAGCCTTTTCAAGTCATACATAGTTCTACGGATGTGAACTGTCTCATAGGAATTGAAAGAATCAAAGCATTTCCAAAGGCCTGGGTGGTGTGTGGCAGCTCTGGTGATGCTGACCCCAGCTGCTGAGGTTCAGGTTGGGAGTTTCACAAGGGTGTGGTGTATGGCATCAAGGCCATGTTGGCCTTCAGATGCCAACCAGAGCTCACATTTTTGAAGCAAACCTGCAAAGGTCATTATAAATTGCTTCTGGGAAGATGTGGAGACTAAATCAGGAGAAGGAGTTTGTTTTGACACAACCAGTAATTTAATGTGCTGTAGAGGGCCATCAGTAAAATAGTGGTTGAGTCTAGACAACAATTGCACTGAACTGTACTCGTGGTACAACATATTGGTACCTTCTGTAACCTGCTATTTATTTCTCCAGGAACTCGGGCTTCTTTAAAAGAAATATAGAAAGATAGGGGAAATGTGTATGTCAGTAAAAAGGCACAGAGGTTGGGTGGAGAGCAGGGCCGAACCCGCACAGCGCTTGGGACATTGACACGGGGAGGTCAGAGGAGTCGGCTCTGCAGTGATAGATGAAATATCAACATTTTAACTGCTGTATTTGCTTGTGTAATGGCTGTGTGCATGGAGCAGGCACACCCTGCAATCACAGCCCCAGCTGACAGGGAACAAGAGAGCTCTGTCAGTTTTAGAAGGTGTGCATGCAGCGGTGGAGCCCTCCTTTCAAACCAAACTCACAGAAGCACAGACCTACCTGTTACCATGGCCTGCCATCTCACAGAGATGTTACCCCTTTTCCTCCCGAGAAGAAAGGACCAATTCTTCAACATCTATCAGAGCTCTCAGATACATTTGACACATGAGCCAAAAGCAGATCTATGCCAAAGCCTTCCTCCTTCCCAGGTGAGGATAATCATCCAGAAAGCTGTAGGAGTTATTTGGACAGGGCAGTTCCATTTGGGATTTCATTTGAAGAAAAGTATGATTCTGAAAGTATACTGGCAGCATTAATTTTTGTGTTATCGGACAGTAAACTGTAATGCACTGCAGCCCAGTTTTAACAGAGAAGTTTCACAGGCATATTATAAACAGGAACATTAGCAGTTTTATCATCTTGTTCCAGGTAATCATCTTGTTCCATATAATTATTAGCTTTCGCTTCTTGGATGAAGTAATCTTTTAAAATCTGTTCCTATTTAATTAGTCACATTCTCTACTGACTGCCACAGGCATCTCCTGTGCAGGTGTAGTCTTGAAGCTGTGAATACATTTTCAGAAGCGATTCCAAAAAGGAGCTGCTCAGACTGGAACCAGCAGCAGAAAACCTTGTCTGCATCAGTCTTACCATTCAGGACAAAAATGTGATCTGCTTGCAGGCTGTGTAATGAGGAAACCAATTGAGCAGAGAGATCTGGTCAGGGGTAGGTGAAGGGATTAACATTTTAAAGATACAGCAGAAAAGAGGGCATACTGCACTGCACTGTACCACAGCCTGACTTTGCTTGCAATCTCTTAGTGCTCGGTGCTTGAAAAGCTTGACCTTAGCTCCCGTGAGTTACCTGGGGTACTCAGCATCACCCACAAGTAGATCTGAATTAGCTGATCGGAAAGCGGGACTCCCAGGGAATTGCGGCCTGAGGGTGGGCTTTGTTTCCCCATTGACTGAGTTATGAGTCTGTACATTTGTGCTTACTCTGAAGCACCCAAATCTTGCCTAGCCAGAGCTTTAGATGATGTCCGACTTAGAGAAGGCAAAGACCATCTGCTGGGAAATACACACCATTTTAAAAAACGAAAGCTGGGGCTTACCAGTGGTAGATTCATCTGTAATCTTTTTATCCCCACAAGCAGCTGATGTTCTTTAGGTGCTGCGAGAGGCTTCACGATTCTCCGGAAGGGAGAGATTGGTAGGTCACATTCTGTTCTGTTTTCATAACTAGAATGAATAGCTTAAGGCTAAGGGAATCCTCCTCTATTCCAGAAGGCTTATTCTCCTGATCTCAGGTTATAGCACTAACAAAACTCTTTGAAATTATTCCACGGTCCATGATAACCTTTGTAAATCCCACATTAGGAAGAGAGTTATAGCCACCAGCGTTCCATTTTTCTTGCTGTGACCCTCAACCAAAGCATCTCTTTGTTGCAGAAGACCGACTTCTCACTGCATATCTCTGCATAGTATGGTCAGGGAGAAAGCCAGGAAGGGTCTCCTCTCTCTTCTTTCTCCTCCTGTCTGCTGCATTTGGCTGCAGTAAGAGTAAAAGCCAAACTTCATGTGATAGTATCATAATTATTATTAGTCTTGGAAGATATCCCACAATGACATCAAGCTCACTGTAACATGTAATAAGTCAATAAAAGGATTAAACTGAACTTAAGCTCTTTCCAGCTGTCAATATCTATTGCCCACATACTTGCATCAGAAACAGAGAAGACTATTCTCTCTTAGAGAGTCTGATTTCATTTCCACTGAAAGAATTTCATGATGGCAAGTCCATCAGTTTCAAAAGAGATGCTCTTGGCTGGAACTAATCTAAAAAGAACAGAAATCGGGTTCCTAATGTTAATATATTCATCTTCTGCTTGGCTCCTTATCCGCATCATGAAGACATTGATTCAAATGTGATTTCAGGGTCTATTTAGATAGGTATCTAGTCAAGGACATTTTCTGTGGGGAAATTGCTCACATACCACTACTCCGTATATGTTGCTGACATAACTGAAAGATCAGCAAAACCCATTTCTGCTTTTTCTATATATTTATTTCAGTGTAAACCTGAGCACTTACAAAGCACACCAGGGTTCAACCTCATGGTGGATTTGTGTGCTGGGATGATATCCTGTTCTACAGGAGATTACAAATTCACACTGCCAGCCTTTAAGCTTCTCACTTGGTCCAAGGGAGCCCTAGGCTTCTTACAGTCAGTTAAATCTCGAGGCGCCTAAATTAAATATTTTGAATAATCACAGAGAGATTAAAACCTTGACTTTCAAACACGGCTTCTGATTTGGGGAAACGACATTTCCGATTGCTCTCGGAGCATCTTGACCTTGACTTGCGTGTAGGAAGAACTGTAGATCTCATGGACCTCAGCTGGAGCTGGAGGCATTAGATGTCTGGTCTCAGGCTGATCAAACTGGGCACATGCAATCAAGCACAGTGAAATCAGAAGCTGCTTTTGAAAACAAACCCTCCGGCGCTCTGTCAGAGGAGGTGTGGGATAAATAGAGATTACTCCCCTCCATTTTGAACCCAGATGATGCGTCTTAAACACAATACTGCCCTTTGCTTGTATTGAGAGAAGGCACATAAAAGTCTGTAGAAGATAAAGGTGAAGCCAAAGTGTTTCATTTATTTTTTTACCCAACAATGCAAACCTCAGAAGTGTATGGTAGGCATGCAGAAAGCTACTGGCCATTTTAAAAGGGGCAAACAAATTTACTGAGAGGAGGGAAATATTTTTGCCTTCTTTGTACAAATAAATTGCTTGTTCATCACAACACCATTATGAGTAAGCATGTGAGTTTCTTGATGTGTAGTTATTGATTTTTTTTCCTGTAAATTATCTTGTGGTTGCGCTGCCTGCCTCTGAGAAGTGCAGGTTATTATTGATCATTACGGAGCTGCTAACTACACGGTAAGTTCTCCATCATTGCTCTGATCTTTTACCTTTTCTATGCTCTTTATTCTTTTTCAGACTTCCTTTCCCAGAGATTCTGCCTGCCTGCATAATATTGTTCTCTGACTTTTCTACAGTGAGATATATTTCCCAAATACCATAAGCTCTAATATGGGCTCACATGTATTCACCGCATTTATTTGGTGCACTAAGCATCAGTCACTGCTGGAAACTTGCATAGCCTTAAAGCAACTTCTCATGATGAAAGAATAGGCAGCAAGTTAAATTTTAAAGCTGTCATCTTCTTTATGTCCTCAGAATGCGCAGAGAATGAGATGGAGAGAACAAAATGCTGCTTAACTGCAGCAGTCAGTACAGCTGGATACCTGTGTAGAACTGAGGCCTAACTGATAATGCAGGTGAAATATCACAAAATGTGAGAAAGCAAAAGCTTTGCCATGTGCTGGAATATATTAAGACTGAGAAAACAGATTTTTGGTTTTCTTTCTCGGTCTCTTTCAGTTACTTTATTATCAGACATTGCTACAAAGAATGGAAGGATAAAAATGGATTAAATCACAGCATTTACTTAAGACATTCAATTATTAGTGGAAAGAAAAAGTTATAACGCTCATGTTGTATGAAACACCTCTTTAAATAAACCAAACAACTAAGTCAGCAAGGAATCCTGAAGTTGCCAGCCTAAACTGCTTGATAATGTAGAAACAAAAGGACTTTGAAAAGACTTCTACAGATCCTCAGTAAGTCCCTATATCTTAGGTAATCCTGAGCTAACTAACTGAAAGATAAAAATGTAATCCTTTATATTTGGGGTCAAAGATAAATAAGTCCCCAAAGTCCTCAGCTTTTCTTGTGAATCTGATCCAAGTTCCTTAATCTCTAATTCCTGAGTAAGCAGAAAACTAAATGAGTTACAAGTCCACGGACAGAAGATTTCACAACCCCCAGATCTGTAGGTTTCTCTTCTCTATTTTTAAGGTTGTCTGCCTTGAAAGAAATCATTTTAAATGGAGTTGTCCTTTATCTCTCCCTCTCTGTGATGTTGAAAGGAGGCCTGAAATGGTTGAACCTCTGAATCATTCATATTGCCTTGTTTTCCTTTCTCCTCATATTGGATTGTCAGTTCTGGGTTTTCACAAGCCTTGCATGGAAATCTGTTGGAATCTTGTCAGGGTATGTGTCAATACTTCTCACACGTTAGTTAAATCCACCAAGAGGATATGACGCAAAGAGGAGGGCATAGTCAGTGCTGGATAGCTTCCTAACAAGGATTTCCATCCTCTAATATGTTCCTTAATTTAAAACCAAGTCAATAAAATGCACAGAAAAGAAAACAGGACCATCTTTCCCTCACTCCTTGTAAGCTATCATCACCATTATACGAATGCTGATGTCATGCAGTCAAGTGATGCAACGTACAGTTGCCTCATTTGTTCTGCAGCTACGTGTAGGTCTGGAGTTGGACCAAAGAATTAATGGCCATGGAGAATTTTTTAAAAAATCTGTCTTTCTATGCTTTTTCTTCCATGTTGCTGGTCATTTTCAGCTCCTATTCTGTGGGCGGCACAGAGATCTGTCCTGTGTTCTCACCTGCAGATGGATCTGCCCATTCTGAAGAAGGCTATGCTGCTCAAGTCTGTCATCGCTTGTTGACGTAACTTTTTAATTAAAAACTGACAAGATGAAGAAAACTGACTGTGCAGTTGTGAGTGATTGATTTATATGAAGTTACTTGAAAGATTTCTCTATGAATGGAGGCTCTTTATTTCCCAACCAAAGAAGAATGTGCAAGCCACTGCCATGTTCTCAGAACCATAGAAGGCATTAGTCATGATGGAGTGTGAGGATTCTTTTGAAGCGCTTGTGAAATTTGGCACAATTGGTCCCATTTTAAAATCAGTCCTGTGGATTTATGCTTTCGCCAGGCAACAAGACAGAGTAATGTTGTATAACTATTTTGAAGGTAAAAGTACCAGGCAATAGCCATAGTTCTATCTGCTCTTCACTGCTGCAGCTAAATCCTTTTTCTCAGCCTTGGGGCACAAAGTGAGACACGGAGCAGAACTTCGACATCATCCTATTGTCTGACAAATCAGATGACTTGTAGCACTGTTGTCAGAACAAAGCATTGGGATTGGCAAATGATTTATGACATGATCCAGTTAACGACCTAAGAGGAATCTCTGCACGATGAGGTCAGTCAATGGCATTTTTAAGTAACCAACACCTTTCTCGCCTCCAGCATTAGCTGCTTGTATTTGCCTCCATTTCTTCTATTAAAATTGCCCACACAGTGCTGTTGGAAGACGTCTACAACAGTTGTAAATTATTTTCCTACAGTATATGTTGCTGCAACTGTTTGTTCAACATCCTAATGAACACTCTTCCATCCACCTTATTAGTCATCTGGCAAAAGAGAACGGCTGCTCCCCAGCTCCACAAGTCAGTCAAATCATATTGTACAATGGTAATCAAAGATTTATTTTTATTTTTATTTTATTTTTATTTTTATTTTTTTCCAGAAGAGATCAAAATGTCCCATTTCAGAAGGCTAAAATGAAATGCAGCAGGTACCACTACACTATCACTTCCATCTTGAAACTGTGAAATTGGTCACTGTCTTGACTGGTGTTGCAGATGTAGATAGCTGGCATGGTGGCAGAAGCCTTATTAACAACCCACACCAATTTTCCTGTAACTTGTAGGAGAGATTCGAAGGGAGAGCTCAGTGTTGACAGGTCATTTGTGATTTTAACAAAACAAGTTCAGACCAGTAGATGCACGCATTGGTCATGTAGCTGTAGGTCTCCAGAAACACTCCACATGTGAGTAGAAGGTTACAGAACGTGTATTTTCTCTCAGAGAGGCAGGTAGCAATCTGCCATAAACATGAAAAAAAGCCAGTCTGAAGAAATCAGAGCTAACTGCTCTGTTAAAAGAAGTACTGACTCTAAAAGTGCAGGGTGTGGCTAATGACCTCCACAAGCCCTGATATGAAAGGATAGTCAGCTGTCCTGCAGCGGTGCTAAGGAGCAAAGTTGAACTGCCATGTGATGTGGTAGGGTCTGAAAGTGGTTTGCCACCTCTCTTCAGGAACCACCAGAATGTGCAGTCCTTTAGGGAACATTTCCAAGACAAAGAGGGAATAAGGAAGACACTGTGCTGGCCTCTGTACCGAGGCAAAGCCAGAGTGCTTCGTGTGACACCGACAGACAAGCTGGACCACCTTTCTTCAAGTACTGCATTCAGAGACTCTGAACATTATGTGGTGGTTACACATTCACGAAGCACCCAAGACTGCAGCACAGGCACTGAAGGCAGCAAAACAAACAATGTAAAAACCCATGGAAAGCTCTTTTGATCTGGTGTGTGCATTGGGATTCAGTCAGGAGACTCATTAGAGCAGCCAACACTGCACAAACCAGCAGGGCTGAACATTGCACAAGAGCACGGTACAGAGAGGAATCCTGAAGCTGTTAGGCCACCGTTGTGACAAGGCGCTTCTCTTCCACAAGGCCTCTGCAAGGCTTTTCATGATTTCTGAGGCTTTCCCTCATTGGGGCTGTCCTCCTATACAAAGAGAATCTGGGGCGTTACGGAGTGACTCATCTGCTGACCAGCATCATCTATTTACTTGAAACACCACAGTGCCCCCAAATTCATTGCCCCTTGTCTTGCCATGTTCCAAAGCATCTCATCTTTGTGACATGAAGGCCTGGAGCAAGTGAAAGCCATCTGTCCTACATCTCACCACCTCATCAGGACTAGAGTGTGAAATGAAGATGGGGTGGTGCTAAGGGAGCAGAAACATTTTTATTGTATTTGGCATGGGAAATGATGTTAAGACAGTATAACCTTAAACTCCTTCCTCCTTTTTTTTAACACTGCTTTGGGCTGTTTGCTGCCGTAGCTCCCACAGAGCAGTAGGCAGCGCATAGAGACTGGCCAACATGTAGTTCAAAAGAGAAAGAGGCAAGAGAAGGATCTGTTCCAGGAACTACTGGATCTAACCCAACAGAAGGCCCTCAAGCATTTCCCGGAGAACCCTCAGAGGACCAAAATGGATATCATTGCCCTGGAAAGAGCTCTGACACAGACACTGCAGGGGAAGAGCGTCAGGGATTAGCTTCTTTTGTGATCAGAGCTAATGATTGCAGCCCATACTACTGCACTCTGGGGGAGATATACCAGCCTGGGGTAAATAGGATCCCTCCCACTGCAAGCAGTAGGCAGTTCCAGCCCTGGAAGATGGATAACAACGCATGCATCAGAGGTTTTTAACCAGTTTGGTTTGCAGACCTCTAATGCTTTTCTGGTGGAGGTCTTACATCAGATAAAATTAACTCGAACTCTCCGCTTACTTCATTACTTACCTACATAACTGTCAAAATGTGAATTCATCATTGGCTTGTTGTTCAAAAAACAATGGACTGTATGGAATGTATTTTTACATATATTTTTTCTTACTATTCAGCTTGAAGTAATCTTAGCCTGATACCCCTCAGTTGCGAAATTTCATTGCTATGCAAACTATAAATAGCACAATATCCTTCTATGCTGTTAACTCCATATATGAGTAAATGCAAACACAGATTCTTGGTTAAAAGACATTCCTTCCAACTCTTTTCTCATTGCTGAAAGTGGGCATAGGATCCTGTTTCTTTGACCGCAAGAGGCTGCTTGCCAACGCAGTCTTTTTGACTTACTTATGTCCAGAGGATCTCTTGACCTCTTTCAGTTCTTCAAAGTCTTTCTCTTCTGCTGACAGGTGTGCAGTAACCAACAGTCCATTAGCTCCCCTCAAGTACTGGAAGGCCATAATGGGATCTCCCTGGAGCCTTCTCCAGGCTGAACAAGCCCAGCTCCTTCAGCCTTTCTTCACCGGCGAGGTACTCCAGCCCTTTCATCATCTTCATGGCCCACTCATATCCTCCTGTGCAATGCCTTACTAAGTTGACACAGCAGCAACCTTCTCACAACATCACTGGTATCCATATAACAACCCCCCTCTTTTACAAAACTGGATTGCAAAAGCCATTAGCAATCCAGAGTGATGAATGGAGAGGAGCTTTTGTGTCCATGCTCTGCTCCACTCATTGCTGCTCCAGAAGTGGCTATGGATGAATGCTCCGCTGAAGTATATGCTCAGTTTGATCAAGACCAACACCTAGGGAAGAAACAGAGCCACTCAACCTCTATGCTTTGTGGTGGCCACCCCGCAGTGTGAGAAATCATTGGGTGAGGATGAAGCAGTGCATCATCCCAGCAGGGGCTGCCCTCCTAGAACACCACTCTGGTCATTCCAGCAATGGTGGTCAATAAGGAGGATCAACAGTGGTCAATAAGGAGGATACTATAAGCCAGAGTTGTGGCTTGGCTATATTTAAATTCCACAAAGTTTAATGGAGCTTGAGCAAACAAAATCTGGCGGCACAGTATCTGTGTGTAAATTCATCGTTGTCACTGAAAACACTGCAGTGTGAGCTCTCCACGGAGGGCCTCTCCTTCACCCACTTCTATCAGCTTTCGTGCAAGCCTTCCTCCCACTAGAAGGAATTGCATGAATGCAGCAGGCAGTATACGTTCAGCTGTAACCCATGGAAAGCGTTTGAGGAGCCATTTGGCCTCAGCCCAGGCTCAGGCCAGCTGAGCGCCTGTGGGAGCACGGGGCTCCTCATTGCCAGCATTGTCCTGGGGCTGACAGCTGGGGAGGAGCGCACCGAGGAGGCTTGGCAGAACATTTCACATTACTCAATTAGTGCAAAATATTGGTGTAACGTATGATGTTTTGGAGCAACTAGCTGAGTTATCGTTAAAACTCTCCGAGTGGGGCGATATTCCTGTGCTGCCCAAGGCGTGCACAGCCATCTGTTTGTCGGATGGGGATGCGAGGGGCTGCATCACGCTCCAGATGTTTTCCGTGTCATCCGAGCACAGGCTGCCTTCAGAAACAGAGAAATCGAAAAGGAAATTCCTGAATAAAGGCAAAAAGTTCGTGCCATTTATGGTCATGAGTATCTGAGGATGACATGATGATAAAAAAATTGCTCAGAATTATTGCCAGTTTGTTCTGACAAACGCTTCTGGCTTATCTCATATGATGGCGTCCAGTGCTTCTAGAGCTTTACAAAGAACTGATCTAGAGACAATTAAAATAAGTGAGACCTGCCCTGTGACTCCATTGGGATTTGCACTGTAAGTGCCAAAATGCTGTCAGAGTTTTATCTCAAGCTGTGGTACTTCCTAGCAAATATTTTGTCTCTTGGATCTGAAGATTGCAACCTTTGACACAAGAGTTCCAGCACAAGACAGGCAGGGAAATCTTGATAAGTATAAAGGGAGGGAAACATAGATCCAGCATACTATGGGTGTGACTGATGTGGGCATGAACAAAGATGCCACAATGACTGTCAGGTCAAAATCAGAGTTTTTATTTCTTTTGGTAATTGACTGCTAAACTGCCAGTGGTGGAGTTTTTGCCCCACTGAAACAAATGGGATTTGTGTCACTGACTTGAGATGAGCAGGATTTTACCCTATGCAATTAGCTGCGAAACCAAGCTGAAATCCCATGTCTGCCTTGAACTTTGTCTGACTTGAAGTCGAGTTTTGAACTTCAGAGCCCATATTCAGTTTTGTAGGACAGATGCAAAGCAGAGGCTGTCATCTTGAGCAATGCATCCATGGGGGACTTTGTCTCAGAGACAACCTTGGGAAAAAAAAGAAAATGACAATCAAAAAATATGTTTCTCATCTTGATCTCATTACTGCCAGTAACTGTATTGGAGTTAAGTGTTTGTCTCCACTTCTCCCCAGTCCAGATGTGTTTCCCCCCCTTTTCTTGACGGAAAGCATGTGAAGCATGAAAAGCTATTGCCAAAAATGCACCTGTTCATATCTCAGACTGATGGGTGATATTTATTAAGAGAAAAGATGAAATGACTTATGACCATATTTGGAAGACATCCAGGTTCATGATTTTCTCATGGTAGATGGGAGTTTCCCTTGGAGAACCTTCCCATGTCCAAGTCCTCATTTAATAAAAGATTCCTCTGTTGATGATTCTGTAACACAGAAGAGTTTGGGTTTTAGAGATCATATATACTTACAGTATACACGTATGAATTTATTTGTGAGTATAATGGCTAGCTGTACATAAAGGAAGGGCTGTATCACCTCACTGGAGGAAAGCAATAACTTATTTACACCAAGTATATGTGCCCCATGGCTGGGATTCCTTTCTAGAAGAACCGAGAGGGAGCTGGGGGAGCTGCCCAGGTGCAATAATCAGAAGGGTCTTTTCTCTGTCCTCCCTCTATCCATGTCACGAATCTGTCCTCACATGGCCAGACTCACTGTACATTGATCTTGGTGGCGTTTAATCTCAAGCGAAGGGCAGAGTAGTGGAATAACACCTTGCTGTGGGGAACTGAGAAAAATACATTACAGTCAGAATGTAATGATGGATTTGGGGGCTCATCACAGCACAGAATTGTCCGTCTCTCCAAGCTGCTCACTGCAGCAGCAGCAGCACAAGGAGCCAGCTGGAAGCTGGGGTGCATCCTGGGCTCTTTCGTAACTGAGAATATTGAGAAGTCAAAGCAGCCTGGGACGAGAGCACATGCAGAAGACTGCTCGTACTATTTGCTGATGGAGATGAAAGCTTGGAATAGTCAGGACCTGACAGTAGCATCATGAAATTGTTTAGTGGTAGTATGTGTCCTTTATATTGTCAATAGGCTTTAAGAAAGCTATCCTCACACTGTTGTTCTGTGTCAGTCACATGAGATTATCAATATCCTTTCCTATGCACACAGGAGTAAAGATAGCAGCTTTCTCCCACATGTTGTCTATGCAGCTTTGCAGCAGTGGTACGTTTCTGTTTAGTCCTTGTCAGGATGTTATTAAAATCTCAGTGGCAAAAGCACTCCACAGCTTTTTTTTTTTTCATTCTGGACTCTACAGCTATGAAGTGTTTTGCAACCAGGGAAAAGCAAGCGTGGTTTTAATGGAAATGCAAAACTGTATCTCAAATGTGGCATTAGCCAATTTACCTGTATCAGGAAGGAATGTCACAGCACGCTGTGTGTGTGTCGCTGTGAGATAACACAAGCCTTCTGGGAATTAGGAAACACTCGGCTTTACTGGTGCCTTCAGCACACAAGGAGTAATTACCACATGGTAATAAAAGACATGAAACGTCCAATTCCTGCCACAAAATGGCAAGGAAAAAGTAAACAATTACTTCCTTGTTATGAGAGATCCTGTTCCTTCCCACTGACAGCAACGTCTGTCATGGAAGATGTCTTTGGAGTGTGCCTGAACTATCTGTGTGCCTGTACATGGCTATTTATGTGTGCGTGGTGTACTGTGCATACACATACGTGTTAGGTACCATTTCCAGATGTGTGCAGACATCTGAAAGAAACCATTTCAGCCTATATCTTATGCGCAAATCTCTAACATTGTAACTGCTCAACACAAAGTTACCCTCTAATTGGAATTTGGAATTGCTTTGAGCATGTGGCAATATCGCTCCTTTAGAAATGCTCTAAATGCTAATGCTGCAGTAAAAGGACAGAACTTTCCACTGGAAGGATTTATGTGCAGATTTAGAACAGTTTTGGAAACAATATTTAATTTGGCAAATAATTAGGCATATTTTAATGGATTGTATCAATGCTGTTGTTTCTATAAATGGAATATTTTGCAGACTTGTAGAAAGAAGATTAAATCCACCTCCCCAGAACGAAGAAGAAAAAGAAGAAGGAAAGAGAAGGTAAGAGAGGATGCTAGGGCTCGGCTGTAGGACTTGGAGAGTTCTGTGTTAATTACTGATTTTGTCATTTGATGTATATGACACATCCACTCAGACTGACAGGACAGCTATAGAATACTATCGTCCTTTATCTCAACACTGAGCAAAATATTATCAACAAAACTGCATTCCTTAAGCCTTAAGGTGGTAAGAGATCAATGAACAAATATGTAGCTCCATCAGCACAAGCTTCAAGACACATTACTCTTCCTTGGTGTGAGAATCAGCCGTGTTCATCCAGGACATAGCCTTCAGTGCTAATAACCATTTAACAAATGACTGCCAAGCCAATTTCAGCCGATGGCTTTCTCATGAGCTATACATTAGGACTATTGCTTAGCACATCAGCCGCCTGTCCTTTGGCCTGATTTGTCACATGGCACTGTTTGTAACCGCTGTCTGCACAACTGGCCAATCCATAGGAAGGTTTTGAGGTGATCGTGTGATGTAGCTTATGAATGGGAATGGAAGGGGTCAGTCATTAATGTTTTCTTGATTGCTGGCTACAGTAAATGACTTTAATGTGGGTACGTGATTGTTAAATTCTATTCAGTTTCATTGGACCACTCTTCCTAAATTGAACAACCATTTTCTTGGCCTCGTCCCTTTGGATTACATTCTCTTCCTGTCATTTTCTGTGCCCATTTATTGCATCATTTGCATTTTAGACTGTCCTTTCTTCTGTCCTTCACATCTTGGCATGCTGCGTACTGGTAATAATAATAACCAGGATTCAGATTCTCAGCCTGTTAACAGAAAAATAAATTTGAAGCATCTGTATTGGGTTCAGCTGAGGTCTACAGAGCTTGCGAGGACCACCATGTTGACACTGAAACTGTGAATACACATGGGTTCCCAGCACAGAGCGAGCTGTAACATCAAGGCCTTGTTTGTATGGAGCCCTAAAAACACTGGGTTCCTGGTCTCTCGAAGAGTATTAAAATAAATGAGTGTTGTAAGAAATAAGCAGTACTCGTAATTAGTTACAAGGAGAGTGGAACCTATCTCCACACACTATTCAAGTATTATTACTCAGCATTAATGCTTGCCTCGGCCTGACAGATGAATCACAGTGAGGGCTGTTTGGATTGGACATGACAGGGAGCAGTTTGTCTGCTGGTGTGTAATGGGGCAGCCCCAGCGGGGTCAACAGAGAGGAGCTGTCTTAGCCCCGGGGTGATGGTGGCCCCAGGGACTCCACTATCGGTCTCCCTGGGACTGGGATCCAGTGTGCAGCATGCCTTCTCTGAGAGCAAAACAAAATGAATAGCTAACCAGGAATGAAAAGTAGGGCATAAAAAAAAAAAAAAAAGAGATACTTGCACAACCGCGCGGTTCACTTTCGGTGATTCAAGTTTATTGTACACGCTACATCAAAACAAACCTTTGCAATTAATTTTTTTCTAGGGGGAAGGGAGGTATTTTTATTTTTTCTGAACTCCTACACCCTTGTTAAAAGCTTAAAGCAGGCTGAGTTGTGCAAGGATCCGCAGAGGCTGCTGCGGCAGGGAAGCACCATGACCTCTCCCATGCGTGTGAAAGGAAAGGGATCTGCTCCCAGAGCCTGTTCATCCTCCTGCACCTTCATCTTCCTCCCACATGGCTGTGTCAGCAGCCCGGCCAGCCCTCACTCAGCAGCATCTGCCATGGAAATCAGAGGGAAGGGCGCATGCTCAGCTGCTTCTTATCCATGGGGTTGGAACGACTACAAGCTTTGCTTCATACAAACGGACCAGAAGGCCTTCAGATTTGGTCGTGTGGATTTCATATGTGCTTCTGTGGGGCACAGATCAGCAATGCAGGAGCAATGCCAAACATTAGGCGTGAGGCACAAATTTAACCAGAAAAACCTGCATACGTGTTTTTGCAGCTGGAATGAGCCTTGGTGTTCTCAAAGTTGGACTTGCATCTCTTACAGGGACTTTCTGTTCCATGCTTCATGGCAAGCATGCTGGATCTTTGTAAAAAAGAAACTATTATCTTAAGATAAGCATTGACTTACTAAACATATGTTGTGTTGAGGGACATGGTTCAGTGAGAGCCATTGGTGATGGGTGAATGGTTGGACTGGATGATCCTGTGGGTCTTTTCCAACCTTCGTGATTCTATGGTTCTGTGATTCTATTTTAGTTAGTTTTTCAGTGCTCGTGATGATATTTCAGCTGTGTGTCCTTAATTCATTTCACACCCCTGTCACCAGCACTGCTCAGCTGTGCTTTCAACGGGATATTCCGAAACAAAGACTGGCATTTTCCTCCTGCCACGTGATCACCACAGAGCATTTTCCCTGGATCTGACCAGAGCTGATGAGTTACAGAGGGGAACATGTTCTGCAGCAGCAGAAGCACTCTGGGTGTCAGGCAGCAATGAGTGGCCATGCTTAACCCTGACAGATCTGAGCAGTGACCTAGAAGTGAGAAGCAGCGGATCACCTAACAACACGATATACAAACATCATCTATTACCTTTGTTAAATGCAGCGTTGCGTTTCAGCCTACCACAGATATGTTATGACTGTGCTCTGGGTAAGGATGAAAATAGCATGCTTGACATTATGCATTTATATAATATGTCACAACGCTTAGCATACATACAGCACCGTTCATTTTCAGGACACGTAATATCATTTGAACCTCAGAGAGCTGTGAGATAGATCAGCACATTGCTCTTTAGAGGATTACTTTATCACAAAAGCTCACATGGAAGTGCATCACACGAAGGAACAGCGCATCTGTAGCTGGATTCTGATCAAATTACTTTGGTGAAAATATGAAGTCTCTTTGAAGTCAGTGGAAAACTTCCAGCAGTACGACCAAAATCAGAATCTGGATCCTATTTCTACATGCCATAAAGCTGAACTGTTATTGGATAGCATGGCACATCTAAAAATAAACCAAGAGGTGTATTTTTAGCTCATTCTGGAAATCGTGTTGACATTGTTTCTTTCTTCTGCGGCTAACTTAGAACATTAAATCCAATGCCGTGCTTCTTTTTTTGCCTTCCCTTTCCTGGGCTGGGCAAGCAAGGTGATTTGTTTGTGCAAAAAGATGTGTTTGTGCAAGACAAGGAGTTTGTGCAGCATGATGTATTTGTGCAGAACAGTGGCACTGGTTACAGACAAAGGCCCTGCAGGGTCACCTGTCACAGCTCAGGGTGAGATTGGATTTTAACATGAAACTTAGGTGCCATGAAAATGTCCAGGATCAGATCTTATTGACAACAAGGCTCAGGGCAGAAATGTGTTTTCTGGCTAAATGTTGTAAGCTTTTAGAAGGAGAGCTCTAGAACCTTTCCCCCTTTGCATCCATCACCTAAGCTGTGACAGGCAAGGTTATTGCCAGCTCTGGCTCAGCTGCCCCTACAGGATGTCTTGATGGCCTTTCTCTGCTCCTGATAACCTCTGAGCAGGCTGCACGAATTTCAGCCCAGCCTTTAGCCTGCTGTGAGACACAGCCCATACAATTCATTGCCGTAAGTGGTTCTTTGCCATTTTGTTCCACATACAAGTTCTGGGAGGGATACAATTTACTTTCTCTTGCGGGAGTAACTCATTCATTTCAACAGGCCATTGTGGTTTAGCTGTTAGAAAGTCCAAGAATGCCTGTGTCAGATATTTCCTTCCAACATTTTATCCTATCCTGTCATTTTGTTAATTATCTTTAAAGCTCTTCTGCCAATTTAATGCCGTCAGCAGAAAACAATGCTGGGATAGTGCAGTTTTTTTCAGGGGGAAAGTGGAAAATGAAGTTCCCAAAATCTCAAGATGTTTGGAAATAGCTGAATGACTCAGTAAAAAAGGAAGCCCGGTCCACTCAGCAAGGTATCTTATCCAAATGACCCAATAAAATCTTAACCAAACAAGATACTGTATGAATAAGAAATAACAGTAAAATAAAAGTTGTCCTAAATAAGTAAATAAATTCACTCACACAGACACGCACATACACTTCGATCTTTCAGTAAGAAGTTTAGCTAAAACCTTAAAGCAAAAAGTAATCTTTGCATCTTCTCCCATCTTCATTTCACCTTCCTTGGTCAGATTAAAGAGGGGGAGAGAAAGCACTGCTGGGAGTGACCTCAGATTCACTGAGGGTTACACAGGGCTTTTGCAACTGATAAAGATCTCCCCATTTTTAGAATAATTTATTGGATTAATTTATTGGATTAATTAATCTCAAAACCCCAAATTATTCCTCAGTCAGAACAGGTTCTAGTTCGGATCTGAATACGCAGCTCTACTGCAGGATATTTTCACATGTTTCTGCATTTAAAATCTCCTGTTGGACGGCTGCAACACGGACCTTTGGGAACATTAGTTCCTGTCAGGGACGGCAGCTCCATTTAGGACACAGAGTTTGTCGTTCCACAAAAACCACAGCACTGAACTCCACAGAGGGCAGATACAGAGTGAGAACATCTGTGACCACTTAGGTTAATTGCCTTTCCCAACTCTTCCCCCACTTCTGGGCTCTGATGGCCCCCTGAAGATCAATGGCAGGTCACCAGGCATCTCGTTGCAGGCATTCTGCCATCCTGCCCCATCTCCTGGGGTTATCTAAATCTGGTTTCAAGTCTGCCTTCAGAGGGTCCCACAGGGCTACTTACTGAGTCTGCTGTCTCCTTTGTCCCTGGCTTCCTCCAGAGAGCGACAGCCAGGGAAGCTGCTCTGCTTCACAACACTAATGTCGTGGCACATTATGTCTCCTGCAATAGGCTCAGACACAGCTCTGAGAGGAGTCATGCAAGCACCTGCTCTAAATAGTTACTTCACTCCTCACTTTCATAGCAAAAAAATATTTTCTGGTAAAAGGCGTTACAGATAATTCAAATGCACTGTTATCTAAACATCCGTTTACACTGAAATATGTTGTAGTGGTTCAGAAGAAAGTATTTCTAAAAAATGCCTATCAAAAAGGATGGTGACAGCGCTGGTGGCGTGGAAATGATTTGAGCCTTACCTCCTCTTCCATTACGCTGAATCCAAACTCAAGCTGCATAAAAGAAAGAGAATGAACTTCTTAAAAAGCGAGTTTGAAATCACTACTGAAACCCGCAGCAGTCAAAAAAGAGCAGCAGCAAATGAAAGCAAGCACTGAAATTCATGCAATGACCGCTGCCCCAGGTCTCACTGCGGTTCTACCTCAGTGCTACGGTGGCTTGCTAGCTTCCCTTCTGAAACTCTTCAGATGTGGGAAGTTGGCTGCGGCTGTAGAGACCGGGGGCGTCATGAGAAAGATGAGATATCAAAGCTGCAGGAAACAATTGAAACCAGTTATTTTTAGCAATGGTTATTAAAGGCCAGCACAGAGATCTTTAGAGATGTACAACCCATTTATATCCTCTGTCTGTTTTTCAGCCTATCAGAGGCGTGCCTGGGGACAGGGAGAACCTCCTTGCCAACTGCGTCACACCACTGACAACCAAGCAAGCTGCCCTGGTGGCTCTCCTGAGGGAGATGGAATTGTGGATGGCATTCTGTTCAACGGTTAAGGCGGTGGAACATCGACCCTTCCAGCCCTGAATTTCAACCCAGTCACTCAATGCACACCAGAAAGCTCCCACGATGGAGCTGAGGAGACGGCAGTTTCTGTGCTCACCTGGGTGTGCAGCTCCCATCCAGCACATCCCTGCAAACACAAAGAGAAGTGGGCCTTGAGCAGCAGCCAGTGGGCTTCCTGAGGGAGAGGGCACCTGGACTTGGTTTCCACGAGGCAGAAGGCAACGAGTCCACGCTGTCTGCATGCCAAGAAGCTGGAGCTGACTCACTGCCGGAGCTCCCCTTGGGAGGGACAAGTGCCTACTGAATTGACTGACACCTTCATTTCTTCCCTAAACAAAGTTGTCTGGTCATAAATGTGACGTCTCTGGGAAAAATACAGAGAACGAGCAACGGCACAACAAGAGCAGTGCAGAAGACTCTGCAAGACTGCGTGACCTTATTAA
Organism: Bambusicola thoracicus; assembly: GCA_002909625.1. NCBI lineage: Eukaryota > Metazoa > Chordata > Aves > Galliformes > Phasianidae > Bambusicola > Bambusicola thoracicus. The sequence continues at coordinate 31,835 of PPHD01002948.1, forward strand.
TGTGAAAGCTACAGATGATGACAGTAACAACTCCGGCCACAGCAACTGCAGAGCAGGTCTGCAGATAACAAGAATTATTATATACTTTTAATATCTGCTGAACCAACACGCTCGTACAACTTACTGACCCAAACATACTCAAATGGCAAGGCAGGATGTTTTTCTGAGCTTTCCCTCGGCCAGCAGTGCCACTGACTGCATTAAGAAGATGTTTGAGCGTACTGCTCTCCTCCCTGACCACAAGTGCACAGACAGATCCATACCGTGGTGGGCTGGCAGCGAGGAGAGGTGACCGAGGCAGGCTGCTGAGCCAGGCCCCACATGCAGCCCTAGAAGCAGCCTTGTACTTATTTGGAATAAAAGTGAGAGCATTTTGATGAGCTAAGCAACCAAACTGGGTTAATAGCCAGTTTGTCAACAACTTGTTTTGGCTTGCTGACGAGACCACGGTCGTTTATCCCAAGTAAACCCAGTCTTGGCTGATTTTGTTCCCAGGAAAACGAAGAACCCCGAAAGTCCCCTCACAGTGCCAGTAGTGAGCGAGGATTTGGGAGGCTGTGGGCTGAGGACCGGCTGGGAACCTCTGCCGCCGCAGACAGACACATCATGCATGCCCAGAACAACGCCATGCTGAGTGCTCAGAGGGCCCGTGTGTGTGTCAGTGTGTGTGTGTCAGTGGCCAAGGTGCTTTCCCAAACATCTGGAAAGCTCCGGTGTCCTCTGAGCTCCTCTGGGGGCACTTCTTGAATGACACCAGAACAAAACCAGCCAGACCTAAGCACGCTGATAGGTAATAACACAGTACTTCTTTCATAGGTGCATGAGGGCATCCCGGTAATAGGTGTGCAGCGCACCAGCAGCATTCCAAAATGGTTTTCCAAAAGAACGCCTCTGAGACCAAGGATCGTTTGCTGAATTTCTTAACGTGTCTACAAACCCAGTTACAAAAGCCTTCATGTACCACAGGGGAAATACGGGCACACTGGTCTTTAGCTTTTGGTGGTTGTGAGCTTTTTTACTTGTCCAGCTTAAGAGGTTGGTGAAGGTTGGTTGGTTCTATAGCGAGAGCTGCTGTCATGTAAACACCAGCAACTCCTCAAAGACAACAAATGCGTGCATGATTCTAATTTTAAGCACATGAGGTCATCAGCGGAGCGCTCAAGGGCCGTTCGGGTCGGGCGGAGGGATGCGCTGCCCGGTCTTGCCGATCGGATTGCAGCTCCGCTCGGGCTGACTCAGAGGCACTCACACTCGACTGGCTTCACCCAGATGCTGACGCAGGCTTTTACAAGTCTCCACAAAGTCTGAGCGCGGACTTTCCCTAGGAACAAGAGAGGCACGGACGGGCATCACACCCCTCGCCGGCCCGGCCCGCCTCCCTCGGGCCCCCTCCGTCGCCCCCAACGCCGGCGGGCCGAGGGGCCCCGCCGAGGCACCGCACGGCCGCCCCGGCCGCCTCCCCGGGCACACCGCCCCTCGGGGACGGCACCGCCGGCACGGCCCGCCCGCACCGCCCGGCGCTCCCTGCGTTGCGGGGCCGGGGGCGGGGAGGAGAAGGAGGAGGAGAGAGCCGGGG
>PPHD01002949.1:0-33410 GCA_002909625.1 Bambusicola thoracicus
AGTATTGTGGCACTGTGACTGTGACACCCACCACCTGCCCCCCTAGATAATTTGCAGTTCTCAGTTTTATCACCAAAAAGGCCTCATGAAATGACCATTCAGCCAAGAAAAAAAAAATTCAGAAAACCATGTTTCACACTCACTGCAGCCTTCCAGTACTTGAGGAGAGCTTATAAACAAGAGAGGCTGACTTACATGGTTTGATGAACTAAAAGAGGGGAATTTTAGGTTAGTTGTTAGGAATAAATTCTTTACTCAGAGAGTGCTGAGGTAGTGGTACAGGTTGCCCAGAGAATTTGTGAATGCCCCATCCACGGAGGTGTTTTAAGACCAGATTGGATGGGGTCCTAGGAAGCTCAATCTGCTGGTTGGAAACCCTCTTCATAGCAGAGGAGCTGAAATTAGATGACCTTATTGATCCCTTCCAGCTTAAACCACTAGAAGATTCTAGGATTCTATGATCTGGTTGAACCTTTGCATTCTGTGGTATTAACTCATACATCATGCTCTCTAACCTCTTAATCTAACCTTCTTTTGACTTCTTAGTTCTATATTGGCAAAATTGTGTCGTGTAGCTGCTTTTAGCTTAAATTTAAGGAAAAAGTAGATATGGAGAATAGTGCAGAAGATTGTAATTGAAATGATTAGATGTTCAGGCTTACAGAGTTGTTGTAGACGTTTGTTTTTAATTAGTAATACCAAACTTATAAAATTGTTTAAAAACATAAGGGTAGTACTATGAATAAATTATGTCCAAAAGTACTTTTTGTTGGTACAGATATCTGATGGGATCTCAGAACTGATTGAGATTCCTGAAAAATCATGTTAGTCTTTAAAAACTGCATAGATATGACAAAGTACTTGTGGCACAAGAAAACTCTCTCTGGTATAAGAGAGAATTGCACTGTTTGTTTTTCTAGTTCTTAGGACACAATTGAATTTTATGTTATTGTTAGTGTTGATTTAGAAAAATACAAAAATATGTTCTATGCTATTTTTTCCATGAGGAAAGGGGAAGGATGAAGGCAAGAAGGAGAGCTGGAGATCACTGAAAACACAGAAATGTAGAGTTCTAATGTTAAGAAATTTAAAATGTCTCTTTGATTTGCTATTTCTGGATAGTGAGGTATACAGTCTTAAGGCCAGAAGGGTATTACAATTATCTTTTAATCTGACCTTATGAGTGAAACAGATCATTGAACTTCATCCAGTGAATGCTGTGAATTATTCTTTCCAGCTTTATAAGTTAATTTCTTCCCTTCATTTATTTTGTAAGCCTTGAAAATATCTTGCCTTTTCCTGCCTACTGCCTTCTTTGCTTTTCAACAGTATAAAAATTGTTGAGTCCTTGATATTATTTTATTCTCCTGTCTTTACGTTATCTATAAGAAGTTTTCAGTAAGTACTAGATTCATGAAAGAAATTAGACTGCTTTTTTTTTTTTTAGTTCAGGTAATACATTTATTTTCCTCTGTTTAAAATATTAAAATAGATAATGCAGTATAAATGCTCATTTTTGTAATTTAAAGCAGATGCAGACAAAGAAAAATTGCAGCATTCAAAATGAGTGAAGAGATTATTTGATTCCTCAGAAGTAATGTGTCAATGATGTGAAATTTTAAATAATACTAATTTATTCATAACCAGAAAACCTCAAAGGAGCAATGAAAAGACACGTACAATAATTACATGACCTCCTCTTTGGAAAAAAAAGAGCAATTATCCAGCAGCAATGAAGAAAAACACAGGATTACAGTTTTAATAAGTCTCTGATCTAATCAAGACCTCACATAAGTTTCAATTTGAATTCAACATGCACACAGTTGTGCTAGGAATTATTTTCATTTTGAGTTTTCTTTCCTAATATACTTACCAAATTTATAATAAATATTCTGAATTCATATTGTAAACTGTAGTTATTGTATGAAACTTAGTTTTCATTATCCTGTAACCTCTACCCTCAATTCATCATGTCTTTACGTGAAAGTAGAAACTATCTGGGACACAAAACAAGTCCTTATAGCCAAAGGTAAGCTATAAAGTGCCTAGTACACTCTGTATACAGATTTAAATGAAATTTCTTGAGATGCGAATGTTATGGTTTGCATAGCTGTTGCCAAACCCTACTCATTTCCGGTGAGTTAAAACAGAGACATAGCTTGTCTAAGGCTTTCTGCTGCTGACTGATCTAATCCATACTCTCAAGCAACAGAATCTTTGTGTTTTTATGAATTTGAATGATATTTTTCATTTCTATAATATTCATAATAATAATCGAAATTAGAAATTACCGTTGTTACAATCAGTTGTTATACTACTTTACAGTTGTCTCTGCAAGAGACTGTGGAAACATGGCATTTCTGTAAGAAAATTCTTGTTTTGAGTGCAGATATATACCCATAATGAGTCCTTGGAGATAATAGTGTGTGATGTAGTGAGGAAATGAATAAAATCATGTTTTCCCCCCCAAAAGATGAACGCATACATTTATTAAGAAGTAGGTTCAGAAGTTTAAATTTCTGTTATCCAGGGAACTGTTGTACTTGTTATTTTCTATCTAATGCAAGCACATGGGCATTTTGTCAAAAGTGCCACCACAGAAATGATCTGAAATTAGCAACTTACCTTGATTCCCACGTTGGAAAGCCAGATGAAACACAGCTGAAATTAAAGACACACAACATATTTTCTTGATATGTTTGGTTTGAGTAATCTCCACATACATCACAGACCCATAAAAACAAGATAATTGATCTAGCTTTATTCTTATAACTTGCCTATTCTTCATACATTTCTTTTCAACAATACACAATTTATTTCTGTCAGAAGTGTCCTCTTCTACAAGCAGTGTACTTTATTTGGTTTTCCTCTTTTTGCCTTCCCACACACATGTTTTACTGTACTACCAGAAATAAGTAAAAAGTGGTCTGGAGGAGAAGGGCATAGAACGGTCAAGTTATGTGCAGCAGGTGACTGAACATAAAATGGAAATCTGGAACTCTTGGAAGGGCAGAATTAAAGCTGTGGTGTTTGGTCTGTGGTTGTACTCATTTAATTCTACTTCGTTTTGAAAATAAGACAGCTTGTCCTTGCTGCAGCTAGATATACTAGATACAATGCAGGATTAGATGCCTGTTCTGGAAGAGGATGTTGCCAGTGTCCTTGGAAAGCATGCCTGCAGTAGGAATATCATGATGGGATCAGCTAGGGATGATATGCAGTTGGTGGTTTCCAAACAGTTCAGTGCTGATGCCTCTGGGGAGGATTCAAAAGTCTCAGAGTTGTTCTTTGAGGTTCTGCTAGCAGACAGTGATGAAACGTGAGATGGAGGAAGGAAAAAAGATGATGCATTGGATCTGATGGATCCACTGAGGATGGCAGTCAGAGAATCACATGGAGTTTAACTTCATAACAGCTGCCACTTTGAGCCTACTGCCTATAGTAGGAATATTAGAAAAGCTGGAAGGAGTGTGGGCACTAAAAGTGGAATAGGGCAAAAGAGGGAACTTGATGAAAAAAAATTTAAGAGAATTTAACCTGTGGAGATTAGAAGGTGTTAAATAGTTTAGGATCAGGGAATTAGAGGAAGCGGAGAGAAGGGAGTTGAGTAAAGTCTTGGTTGGATTGTATGTGAAAGGCTGGAAAAGCTTTTGTAATTTGTCACCTGTTATTTGCAATATTCCTCATTGCTTGGCAAATTATTTAGAACACTGTAAAGTGTTTACAGCATTCTCAAATTGCAGTCACAAGCTCTTTTCTTATCCTTTTGCAGTCATGTGCATTCCTAGTGAAAGTTTGTTAGAGCAAAAATACAGTTGTTTGTACCTTTCAGTAAGTGCTGTTCAGTAAATGCTTGATAAGCATTTACTACTTCTTTTGCTCATTTTGTAAATGTCCTTAAATTTGCTAACTTGGCATTTTTATGCATTTATAAATTGCTTTGGAATCTATGCTTATCAGTACATTTCTAAGAGACTTGAGTCATATCATATGCTACTTATAACCTGCCACGTGCATGTAGTTTTTTGTAAGCAAACACAAATTTTCCATCAGTAGCTAATGCAGACCTAGAGCTTCAGCTAGCAGTCTTCTGAAGAGCTCATAAGGAAAAAAAAATTGCTTTTGTAAATTTTACATTTTTGGCTGGCGCCCAGGCTAGCAGCTTCAAAGAAACAAAAAGAGGTTTTATATATTTGAAATTTACATTGTCATAGATACAATTGCATAATTTGCTAGCTATTTCTGCATAATGATGCTATAATTCCTGTTGTTAAAATTTGCTGCTGAGTTTAGTCATCATTATAACTAAATTCTTCTGCAGACTATAGCAGCAGGAAACACTGGAACAATGTATTAATCACAACAAATTAAATTAGCAAATAGTTTCCAAGATTGTAAGACAGTTAAGATAGAAAAGATACAGCACAATGAGCCCTTTAGGTTTCTGCTGATCTGAGGTTATTCCCTGCAATATTTGAGATCTAATGTCTGAAGGTGCCTGTGAGTAATGCACGGAAAGCTAACCCTTCAGTATCACTCTCTTGTCTTTGAGTTCCCAGATGGGTGGAAGACAAATATCTGGGAATTCAGAATTGGAAAATAGATTTCTGCTTACTGAAAACTCAAAGTCCTTGTAAAATTAACTAATCTTCAGCTTAAGTTAAAGCAAGCACCTATAAATGAGTGTTCTTGTCTCCACTGTGAACCTCATTGCTATCAAAAGTCATTTATAGCAGAAATAACAAGAATGACTCTAGTCTAAGGAAGAAGGAGATAACGAAGCTTCTAACCCAGTACAAGAAGTATGCTGCAGTACATTTCTAAAATAGGTTCTTCAGCAACGGGCAAACAAAAGTCACTAACTACACTGTCCAGAGTATTTCATGGGAAGGTTTTATTTCTCTTGTTATAATAGGCCACAATAGGAGGAGAATCACATATTCAGAAAGTTTTTCAGAATGTTAAATTAAGAACTTTTCCCAGTTTATTTCAAGCATTATGAGTCCACTCCAAAGCATCTGTTTGTCTCCTTCCATCTTTCAAATAACTGAAGCTAGGCAATAATTACTTGCTTCCTTTCACTGCTGCTAAAGTATCCCAGTGATTCAAACACCACACAGTACTGCTTTACTTTAACCCTGGAAAGGCAGAGAGGTGAATTAGGTCTGTAATTGAATTTGCACCAGAAGTTAAATTCCTTTTACCTGTTTTTGCTTCAATAGAAAATTACTGTAGAAAGCTCTAAGTTTATTTTATGTATTTCAGGCTGCATCAGATCCCATAATAGAGTGAGTTGTTAAATAAATTGTAGTGGGATGGGTCCACATACTTCATAGCTGCTAAGTGCAGGCTTTGCACAGTGCTGTAGGCATCTTGGGAATTTAAGATACAATGGATGTTTGACTTCAGCAGGTAAGGAAAAAAGCAGCACATTAAATGTGGAGGCTTCTGTTGGTTTTTGAAAAGCCTACAGGAAAGTTGTTGAGTTTCTCCTTACTCCCACTTAGCGACATGATATGTATTGCATTCATACTCCATGTCAGAGACGTCAGTGGTGATAGTTCAACTTTTTTGATACTAAAAACTAGAGTGATAAAATGCAATGGGAATCATCTAAATTTTATGTATTCAATAGAAAGTGGTGGCGGGTATGAGTATACGGAGAGAACGTTTTCTATATAAACTGGATGTAAGCTTAATGTTAAGTGCATTTCTTCTTTTATATCTTATATGGGCACATAGTCTCTGATCTTTGGCATGATTTTGGCAGGAAAAATGAAAATTAATTTACATTGGGAATTGTTTTATACAAATGATTCATATCAGTTTATTACTTCCCTCTTCAGAATGTTGCTTTTGTGAAAGGGTATAATTTCTTTGTGCAATGTGTAACGAAATGTACAACAATTTGTCATAGTTGCCTTATATTATATGTGTATAAACCCATGGAATTTCAATACTGAGGTTTAAATCAACCAAAATTACAACATAGAAGGAAAGGGCTTGGATTATAGGATTGTGAACCTTGCACTGGAATGGGAAACCATCTGACAGTGAAGAAGTCAAAGACACATTTGCAGCCATCTGGAACCAACTGATTCAGCTAGACAGCTTTCTGGGGACTCTTGTGCTAATAGGGCAGCCTGGCCATGATTCCTTTCCTTTATGCAGACATCAGTTTAGCTCTGTTTTTCATTAGAAAATTTTAATTCTGGAGTGATGGCCTTTAAATTCGGTAGTGTAATGGATGAACTCAGCTGAAGTAGCAGATGAAAGTCCAGGTGGCTGAAAGAGTACATGCTATACATTATTTTTCTAACTACTTAGGAGAAGCAACTTCTGAAGATCTAGAGGGAATGAACTTATTTAAACCCTCCCAAATAGGCTTCAAAATTAGAAGACTGAAGTATTCTGCATACCAAAACCTTCTGGGGAAACATAATGATTTTGGCAAAAACAAAACAGAAAAGAACTCCACAAAACAAAGATTCTCCAGTCTATGAAAAAGAAAAATGTGGCCCATCAACCTCATATTTTTCTCTTCTTAAACCCAGATATTTCTGTTTAACTTAGAAGTAAAATATTACCTGGAATTCTGCTTCAGATCTGTGATCAAAATTTGAGAGAGCACTCATAATTTATCTACTGCACCGTAAAGTCAATCCCTGATAATGTCCTTGATGATCTAGTTCTTGATCTTACCTGAAATATTGTTTTTCAGACAGTTTGTTTTCCAAGTTAGGTTGGGAGGCCCTTGAGAATTTTGTGCTAAGTGTAATTCATGTGGCACTGAGGAATGGAAAAGATTCATGCTTGAATGAACCTGCGTTTAAGGTCAGAATATTGTAGATCTTTGAGTATTATTTGAATTTATTTGTATAAATGTTCAGTAGTTCAGATTTGAAAGTAAAATTGGACCTCAGCTATATAAGAAAGATCAGATCTTGTTAAAAATTAAATCATTTTCAAACACTGAGTTTTAATCAGGAGATAATTCTTTAAAGCTAGGGGTATATGTGATTTGTGTGTAGATTCAGATGTGCTTCAAAGATAAAAAATATGTTTTTGATTAGAGAACTTTGTAATTAAGAAACTGATTGAAAATGACTTTTGACAATAGGGCTGCAGGATCTTCTTATTAATATTTCCACTAAGGCACATCTACCTCAGTGAGGTATCTGTCTTCCTGATATCTCATCAAGATATATGGCTTGATGCTTAGCAGAAAAGCCAACATGCTGAGAACAGTCTTTATGAAATGACTGCAGAGTGAGCAGTCTTGTACATCTTATCTCTTTCTAGATGTAAAGAGATTTCAAGCTTCCTCCTCTGAACTTTGAAATCTATCGCTCATAGTCCTTTCCATGAAAGCGTTGTTGCTGCTGGTATAAAGAACTACATTGATTCATACTTGCTATTTTCCTTAATTACATAACATTACAGTTATATAACTATTGTATACACAGGTAGTAATATTATAGTTGTGTTATTCTGTATTATTTCATACATTGTTTCAAGAGAAATTGACTATCTGTCCCTGAAGAGCCTGGGAAATTATTTTGGGTAAATCTCCAGAATTTTGGATTAAAAGGAATGAGCTCCCTAAAATATAGGGTATTTTATGCCACATACAATCTTTTAGATGAGACTTCCCTATTAAGATATATAGAGAAATATTTAGTTAGCAGAGCTGAATAGAATTTGAATAGCAGACACCCAGACCTGAGAAAATGAGGACACTCTTGGGCAAATACAGAATTTTGTTGCTGAAGTCTTAAGTGCCCTGAGATTTTAAATGCCTCCAGAGTAGAGCAAGAATAAAAGCAGTATTTCTTAGATCCTCGGTTCTTTATCTTTGTGCATAAAATGGTTGGTATAACACAAAAATTCTTCTGTGTATTTAATTCTACCTGATCTCCAAAGTAATAATTGATCTATATGAGCCTTCCTGATGAATCAGACTTATGCTCTCAATAAACTTGAGGTAGGATCATGATAAAACCCAGATTTGAGTTTCCACAGACTTTTCACACTATTCTCAGAAGATGTTTTTAAAATATCTGGGAAGAAGCATGGAATTTAAAAATTACTGCTCTAATACTAGGTCATCCCCAAATATTACAAAGAACAACAACAAAAATGCAGCTCTCTTTCTCCAAGTATTCATAGAAAAATGTCTATTTTCACTGGAGACCTTGATAGGTACCAAATTACTCTTCATACTCTCCACAATATTTAGTTAAATAATCTTACACCTCCTTTTTATCAAACCATGTTTTCTGCATACTATATACTTCTATGATTTTAGAAAAAAATTACAGTACATAGGATAATTTCTCAGTGACTCTAACAAAACTAATGATCAGGAAACTTAGGTCTCAAAATATTCTAAAGGTATATTTGTACAGCTACTGCAAAATATACAAGTGTCTCTTTTTATTCAAGTAAACCATAATTACAAAGTATACTGGATATGAACAGATGCACACAGTATTTGGAATAAGCTATGCAAATATTTCAAAGCACAGTCACCATAAGTTGAGTTTGGCAGAGCAGAACAGATGTGTCCACCTGTTAAGAGACTAAGTAATCATCACTGGGGATGCAAGATGAGATTGAAGTCTATAATGGGAGCTCTTTAGGAATGCATCCAGGTTAGCAGGAGGTAGCAGAGATTCTGATTACTGTATTATTCCACTTTTCCCCAAAGTGATCAAAGAGTTGAATTAGGCAAACATAATGGTACACTCAGGACTATTGGAGGGGGATGAATGTCCTAAACTATGTGAAAACTGTGCAGAAATTTCCCTGTTTTTCAATGATGATGACACAGAGAGAGAGAGAGAACAAAAGGTTCCACAAAGGCTGCAGAATACAGTGGACTTCAGCAATCTTTATTCTGTTTAAAGCTGACATCCTGAAAAGCAAGCAAAATTATTGATTCAACTACCATAGCACTGTTAGCAGCTGATTAATTTCTCACTTCAGCCACTTCAGTAAGTTGTGAGAATAATTATTCAAAAGCATACCCAATGTAGAGCATTCACTTTAATGTGAATTTTGTTCAGCCTGAGTTGGAAATTACTTCTGCTTCTATGTATTTCTTAATAAAGAACAGACACATAGCATAGAAGAGATAAAGATCAAAACCAGCTTTTAAACAGTGTAAAATGCAAAGAGAATGGGACTGGTATTGTGGTGGGCTTGTATTTTCTTGAGAAAAGAAGGATTTAAATTTTCTTTAATAACAAGAAAAAATCTCATTAATAGAACTTCTTACCACTTTTGTTTGCCAGATCATATCTCATGAATTTATTGACATCTTCATACCATTAGTAGTGTCCTTACTGTAGACCAATATATCTGTGAGAGAATAAACTCTAGATTTGTTCTATTTTGTCACTTTCATATTATGTTCAAATTTTATATCATTGATTTAAATGCTTATATCAATTTTATAGCAAATTTTAGATCAACTTTATATCATTGATTGTGAGATATGGAACAGAGAAGGCATGGCTTGATCTTAACTGCTGGTTTTGTGTTATAATTAACTTCAATGGTAAGTCCAATTTTGATTTTTCTAAATAGGAAAGAAAAATTATTTAGATACTTGTGAGGAATAATTCCCATACCAGTGCATTATTTTCAATTCAACTATTGGAAAATGAAATTCTATCATTTACATACTTTCTTATTAAAATTCATGTTGTGCTGTTCACCTTCTAAAGTCCAAATGGACACGTATGAGATTGACATGGTTACAGATCTGAAGCAAATTAATTTCATATCTATTAACTGCCAAATGAAGTTAATAATGAATCACCAAACACTTGGAGTCCTCAGACTTTAGACAGTGCTTCAAGACATTTATAAACCATGAGGAAAATACTTCAAAATACTGTGTGGCTATGGATATACATGTATTTGTCATAGACTTGTGGCAGAGCTGGCACTGAGGGATGAGGAGTACAAATAATTTTCCGGATTGCCAGAGCTACAGATAGTGTACCATTCTGACCTATCTTTTTTTCTTTGGATTTAAAGGGACTAGGAAGAGGTCAAACCAAAACATGGAGGTGTGCAAATAAAAAAGAAGGAGGTAGATGAGAGAAATCTTCCAAGATATTTCTTTAACTGAACTCTCTGTCTGCATGTTTATGTCTGAGCAACCAACCATTATCCCCCCATCAAGCTAATAATCTATATAAATCTTTTCGCATGTAACACTTTGGCCAGTTTTCAATAAATTATTTAGCATAAGCTTATACATTTCTATTTCTGTTTTCAGTGGATGGTAAATAACGTCTTACTGGAGGTCAGTATTTAAATTTGACAATTCTATGATCAGTTGGTATCATTTCACTTAAGCTGTTTTTTATCTCCTAGTTCATGCAGAATTGCCTCAGTTTTCTAGAAAGATTCCAGTAAATTTTGGTCAGGAAAAGGTTTGATAGCTCTTGCATTGCAGTTGTTGATTTCAATTTGTCATGCAGTGTCCACTTTTTAGCATGGTTTATAGTATACTCAGATGAATTACATATATTATCTGGACGGACATGCACATAGCAGCAATTATCAACCCAACTTTCAGAACACTGTCATGCTCAAGAGCTTTATGAGAAAGAAAAATTGCTTTTAATCTCAATGTTTTACATGTTTATTCCACTAATCCACTAAGAGATATGTACCGCTAAAAAAGACATGTGTAAGTTTTTATACTAAAAGAAATAATCTTTTCTTGGAAAGGTGAAGTCAGGCAGCATGCAATTACTATTCAAAGTACGTTTCCCAAACTTTGTTAACAGTTTGAATTTAGATTTACTAAGAATCTTTTCATACTAACCAGAATCCAAGAACCCCGGAATAAAAATTGATGGCATAAATCAGTAATTTTTATTTTCAGAGCATAGTGTAAATAAGTGGATAATATAAAGAACTAGAAAAGGGAAAATATGTTTTTATCTGCCCATGGGTTTTGGCTATGGTCATTTCAATCAGAATAATTGAAAGGTTTTTGAGTCAGAACAACAAACACACTGCAATAGTGTGGCTCCAAAATGATGCCTTTCTGCTGTTAACAAGTGGGTAAACAAGCTGCTTTTAGTCATGTTTTGTCTATTGTCAGAATGAATAAAGCTGTGGCAGTAAACACAGATGAAAGACGGGATGAGTTTTAAATGATACTTTTGTTCCTGCTGCGCCGCTACCAACACCTGCAGTTAAAATAATTATTTCAAATGTTTTTCTTTTTAAAAGAAGGAGTAGTTTGCCGTAGACCTGTCTTGTTATGGTAAATTAACATCTGCAGTTAATGTGATTCCCCTTGGTTGTAAACATCCTGAATTAAAGCTTGTTATCTCCTTTAGAAGGTATATTTTATGATTTTGCTTGTTTTGTAGAGAGATAATTAAACATTTCACTAAAGTACAGGTTGGATGACTATGATCTTATTTTAGCCACCACATCATGGAGTGTTTTTACAGCAAATATTGTGAGTATTTAATTAAAAACCTGCCTTGAAGTAAAGCAGCATAACTAATGAGGATAGTGGAAAAATGGTTTAAAGGTTGTGAGATTGAAAAGAGAACAAGAAGTGAGTAGTAGCTGTAGATATCATGTTATTTTTGTTTTTAAAGAAAATCTTATATTAATCTCTAAAAACACCACGAATACACATTACATTCTAGGGGAAACAGGAAAAAAGAGAAATAGATGTGGACTATATAGGTCAGCTTTGGGCCTTGCTTTGACCTAGTTTATACTGTAAATAACAGTGGAGCCACTCTTGGTTTAATATAATCATCAAAAGGGAAAAGAATGGCTTTAGTTCTTAATGTAAATTAAAAAGTCTTGGAGAATTGTTTTTAGAATGTTATAAATTCTAGATGTTTATACATGTTCTGTCTTTGACCATTCACGGTAACTGGATAGGATAGGTCTTCTGTCTAGACATCAGGAAGCAATTAAGTGCGTGGGTTATGGAGTACTGGCATGGGCTGCCCAGAGGGGATGTGGAGTCTCCTCCTTCAAGATCTTCAAAAGTCACCTGGACGTGGGACATGGACATAAGCTGGGGTTTCACCAGTTGGACTATTATTTCAGTCAACTTCAACCTTTCTGTGATTCTGTTATCAGAGCTGGTTAAGCTCTCAGTTCAGTGGTGTTTTCCCATTCTCAGTAAGAATTCAGAACGAGATCTCAGAATAAGCTCTCACCGCTTAACATCTGGTGCAAAATTATTTGAAATCTTTGGAAACTCTGAAGCTAGAGTGATTTACATCAGTGGAAGGAACTGTTCTGTATTTTAAATTGTCTCCTAGGTTTTGAGACTTTTTGTAGAATTCATGAACAAAACTTTCAGAACTTGCGTTTGCTTAAGTCCATGTTCTGCTATATCCTGCTACTCATTCTTGTTCCCATGCTATGGTATTTTATTTCTTTGTGACTGCATAGGTATTTAGCAGTCAGAGCATAAACAAAAGAACCAGTCTGTTGTAAAATACAACAAACACATGTGGGTAAGCATATCTTAAGAAGCTCTTTTTCAGAAGCATTTTATCATGCAGTTGTGGGTTTAGTACCTGTTTATCTAGCTTTTCTGAAACATTCAATTCCACAGGAAGTATTTCATAAAATCTTACCAAGTCTCTGAATATTCTCACCATTAGACTCCTGTATTTATGTTCTGAGGATACTCCTACAGCGAAGAGTCAAGTACAATGTGAAAAGTGAAGATGCGTAAAAAAATTGAACATTCAGGGTCTATCGGTCTAGCACAGATAGATATTTTCCTCTAATGGAGTGCTTAAATCTTCTCTGTTATTGGAAGGAATAAGATGTGAGAGAATTGCTGGAGACATTAATATCCCTATGCTTTTCTCCTCTATGAACTTGATTTAGAAAATATCTCCAGCAGAGCATAGACAATATTACAAGAAATGAAATGGAGAAGCACATTTGTAAGTACTGCTGTTTTCTTTTCTTTCCTTTTTCCTATGACAGGGGTGCTTCTGGTAATAGGGGGAATTTGAAATCAGTATATGGGCAAGTTTCTTTTCCAAGCATGGAGGATTTCTCTTATTTCTCCAGCATCAGCCATCTCTGAAGGACAGACTTTCCTGACCACTGCAGTTAGGCGCCATCTTCCCGTATTTAATCCTGTTTCTTATTCTATGTTCATTCAGCTAGAATGTTCAAGCTCCTCTTACCTCTGCAGAAGTTTTCGTTTTCTTTGGAATCAAAGTAGCATTGTAAATTTTCTCCCAGAGATTGATTGTGAGTGATGCCACACACATCCCTTCCTCAGAGATTGAGGGCAACACCCCTATTATAAACCAACTGGTTGGCTTGTGGCTCGGTGTCCCACACCATGCTGTGAATACAGCATTGTCAAGACTTGGGGCAGATATATGTTTTTGTGGTTAATTTTGTGCTCTTCCTTTTTTCCCTCTCTCAGTGAATTCTAACTAGTGACTGTTTGAATAAGAGGTATGGCAGAGCTGCCACTGCAGGCAGCCAAGATCTTCTAGTGTCAACTACAGGAAAGGTCAATATTTTCTTGTAAAAGAGAAAGCACAGAAATTATAATAATTAGGTAGGCTGTATTTTGTGGGTAAAGGAAAATATTTCTTAAACCGTAGCTCTACTTTAAATGCTGAGGTTGGCTTTTTTTTTTTTCTCATCTCATTTAAAAAGTGACTGGAGAGTAGAGGAGGAGGCTTTTAAAAGAAAGCAGTTAAAAGTTCAAGCCATTAGGATTTAAATTCCTTCTACTCTGGTAAAGTGTTTATTTCTGATTTTAAGTACTGTTTCAGCCAATTGTCAGCCTGAGAATGTACTGACTTTTGTGAGGCTTTATATCAAAGGGAACAGACATTTAATGCTTTATTCAGCTTGTGTAATAGAACTCTGCTCTCTTTAGCTCACCTGTGATTTAAGTGATATGTGAAGGAACTTTAAGTCCCATTGCCCTCTGTAAGCACTTAAAAAAAAAAAAAAAAAAAAAAAAAAGAGAGGGAGAGAAAGAAGAGCCTGCAATGTGAATTGCTTGGAAAATCACTTGGCTTTTTTGGGAGCTTCAGTTTAGAATAAGAAAATAAGAACACAGTCCAAACTAACATTATTAAAAAACAAACAAACAACCCCCCCCTCCCTCACAGAATTTGTTATTAGTAGTCAATATTTTTCATTGAGGCTTACTTTGAGATGTATCCAAAGGTTATCCAAATTGGTGCGGTTCTGTTAATTTTGCAGTGAGTAAAGGCATATTCCAAATATATACCAACACAGATGAATACAGTAGATTATAACTGGGACCCACAGTTTCAGGATAGAATGAGAAAGAAACTGAGTGAAATACCTGTGCAGATGTGTGTGCCTTGCTTTATTGAAATATTTACAGGTGATGTAGTTTCGTTTCATTTGAATTTCAATTTATTCATTATTTTCCAGAAATCTCAGTTGGAAGCAATCAGTATCTGAATTTCTTCAAGACAGTTAAGCAAAAATCAAGGATTCTGGTAATATTGAGTGCTTTGAGTGTTACCCATATTTATTAGGTATACTGTTTTTTTTTAAAATCAGTGTTATCAAGGAAGTGATCACTGTGAAAGATTTACCTTGAACTTTTTGCATTGTTGTTTAGCAACAAGTACAAGAACTTGTTTTCTTGTTCTATGAATGCTACATAATATTTAATAAAGCCTTGGCAAACAGGCAGAAACTTGTGATTAGACATAATCCGACTGTATCTTAATCCCCAACAGACTCAACTTTTATAGCAGTGTTTTAATTAGATATTATTAGCAGCTTTCAGAACTGTTTAATTAGAATGTTGGCATGAACCTTAGGTCAAAGAAAGGATTTTGATCACATCAGTGATGTTTATTTTCTGCTTGTTTTTAATAAACATCCTTATATCATGGCTTTGTATAGACTGTTAGAGTGTCATTACATTAAATATAACTTAAGTATAACTTAGAATATGTATATTAATGTGTATATTAATTATCTTTTATGAAGAATAGCTGCATGGAATTTTTTTCCTTTAGAGAGATCTTTGTTACGAATACCGATGTGCATATATGCAATGGTATGTACATGTTTTCTGTCGAAGCAGTTGAATCAGAGGCCACTTTTAACAGTTCTGCATTTTAATGAAAATGTAAACATTATTTATTTGTGTGTAATTCTCAGTATATTTTTAAAATGTGATTCAAGATTGGTATTATACATGATAAGAATTTACTGATGCCTTACAAAGCAGATAATGCTGCTGAATGTGCCCAGACTATTTCAGCAAAGCAATGGTGGTAGTGTATTATTCTGTCATTGATTACTAAAGGTACGCTACATTGTTCCACTTGTTATTCTGACTTTAAAGAGATGAGAAAAGTTCCTCTCCTGACTAACCCTAATTCATTCTTTACTTGACACTGTATTAAAAAGGTTGCAGCTGAGTCTTTTTGTGCTGTCAGGAAATCAATTATCCTGTCATAGTTTCATACCTTATCTACATAGGTATGTAATCCTGGCTGATAGCCCCAGCCTCCTCCACTACTTTTATTAGAGTTTTTTTAATAGACCTATATTAATTACATTGTTTACCCTCAGTTAACTGGCTGCATGCAGAGATATTTGTTAAAAAGCTCAATATGGTAATGCATGGTTGCCATACTGAAAGTAGCATCTGCCTGAAACTTACTGATCTGCAGTCTTTTGGCTCATCCTGCATGGTCTCATGTAAACTTTGTAGATATCAAGAACAGCCTGTAGGAAAAGTTTTGTACCCTGTTTTGTAATGCCTTTTTTTTCCTTTCTGGTTGCAAATATTGGAGTAAAGATAGGAAACACTATGAATTTTAATTTCCTTCTGGTTCTAGTTCTCTTCTGCTCAGACATATGGAGGAGGTTATTGAATTTCTGATTCTGCAAGTTTATCTTGTCATCACTTGAAAATGTTGTTAGTAATGGAAGAGCCCTGTTAGTTGCAGGACATACTGCCCAGATCTTTACCTAAGCAAGATGAATTACTTTCATGCACATTACAAATATTCTTACAAGTTCAATTCATAAATATTTAAAGCACTGCCACTCTGTTAGTTTCCAGGACGCAGTGCTCCATAGCAGGGCATTTACAGAACCATCTCTTTTTCGGGATTATTCTGTGGAATGCTCCCATTGTGTATTGCGTCTGCACCAGAACCCAGAGTTCAGTCCTTCTAAAATTAAGATGGAAGTCCAAATCCTTGATCTCTTCTTTATGAACTGGATAATACACAGTTTCCCTCATGAAGCACAAATGGTGATATCTCTCTTCTATTTTCTATCTGAGAAGAAAGGTCGTGTTACAAACTGTTTTGCTGTTAATTCTTCTCTTCCTTTACTCTTACAATATGGCAATGCCTGATTTTCAGCTAAATCTCAACCTATTCACCATTTCTAAGGAACAGAGATAGCTATTCAGGCATTAAAAAGAAAAAAGAAAAAAAAAAAGCCTACAGAAGGTGCTTTCTCTAGAGCTTTAAATCATCTTTTCCAGTCAGGCAGAACCATAGCTATTCATTACTAATGGTAATTTTAAGTTAACACCTTTACTGACTTCTTAGGTAGTGTAACTGAAACAATTTTCCTTTTTTTTCTTTTTCAGCCAACTCAGGTTTCATAATCTCACTATCTCAGGTAGCAGTCTACCAGCACATCAGTTAGTTGAATAGTAGCAATTAGCAAACAACCTTCACTTGTAACAGCACTCTGATAGTATTTATCAGGTGCATACAAATAAAAAAAATCTGCAATTGTCTATCTACATGCATGTAATCTCTTTGTTTGAGTGCAGAGAATTCAAGCAACAAATTGCTATCTAAACCAGAGTCACAAGTCACACATACAATGACATTGCCTATATGGGGGAAAGTATTCCAGCATTCAGTGTTCCAGCTGGTCCAGAGTGCACTGCACATGAGGGTGATTGTTAAGGAAAAAGACTTGAGCAACACTGGAGAGAGAGAAAAAAAAAAAGTAGGTGTCTGAACTGACATAAACATCTACCTTTTAGATTCTTTATTTACAGGAAGCACACAGAGATGTGCAGGAGAAGGAACATACTGTGAGAAGCATTCAGTTGCCAGCACTTCAAGATCGCAGAACAGAATTGCATTTTTCTTGAGAAGCAAAATGTGCCAAGGTGCTGTTAGGGGTTTTGTTTTCATTGGCCAGTGGAAGGAGACTTCTAAAATATCTATCAAGAGCTTTTCAGCTTATATGTAGTATTTGCTACAACAGTTGTGATCCAGTGGTTTAGAAAGTCTAAGGATTGCCTTTCACATCTATGAGAGCAAACTGAATCTTGGACAGTGGTGAAGCATTAGCCTACAGTTGAAAATATTTGCATAAACTAGGGTTAGGACTGGTAATCCAGAGCTTTGGAAAAACATGATTGAGGTTTGTTGAAAATAATACAGACCTAGAAGCTGGACAAAACAATTATTTGGGATAACAGAAAAGATGAAGAATGGTTATCTAACATATACAATGTACCATATTAAAGCAAAGTTGGCTGCAACATGAAGTTGCAGACCAGTGAAAAAAGAGTAGGATCTAAGATGCAATTTTTGGAATTACTCGCGTCTCAATCATTAAAGTCACCCTTCACATGTTGTAGATCCCAGGGTTCTGTCACTTTTCCAAATCTTTGATGTGATCTGTTGACCTTAAGATGAGAGGAGCAATGGAAAGGTGAGAATAACACGCACACATAAAAAAGGTAGTAGAAGAAGATTTTACAGGCTAAATACTTCCATTGTAGTATTGTTAATCACATTGTTATGTGTTTAGACTGCTACTAACTCTATAATTGGATTAATAGTAGTTGTCGTCTTTTGCATTTTGGTTATATTTTTGATTTTTTTAAATTAATAATTTATATTCTTCATTTGACATTTACATTGTGCTCCACTTTTTCTGCATAACTGGATATCCAGTTTAACAAAAGACGTAAGACAGCTGGTTTCTTTAGGAAATGGATTAGAGAAATGCAAAATGCTAATAAAAAGCACTTTAGCCATAGGCTGCATGTAGACTCACAGTAACAGATTATTTTATCGTTTTGCTGAGATATGATGACTTAGCATCACCGTGTTTAAAGTTTTTTGCTGTCTAGTTCTCCTAAACATGTATGTACAAACTTCATTTACAAATTTAACCAGTGTTTCTGCATATTTTAATGGGTGTGTTTAAATTCTTTGACTTAGGGAGTTAGTAGTAGGATGAGCAAATATAGAGAAATCCAGAAGTCTTGCTAAACAGATTTTTCTGTAGTGTTCTTTATTATCCTGCTATCTTTCATGAATAATAACTGATTATCTCTTGCCGTTAAGATAGCAATCAAACAGTTTTATTTACAACCCTGACACTTCCAAAAAGCAATTAATAGAGCTTAGATTAAACCTGTATAAACCAATCCTAAGGTCACTACTGTGGGTAACTGAACTGTAAAAAGACATCTGTCTTTCTGCATGTATCTGAGCAAATATTTGCAGAAGCACAAAATAGTGGGGTTATCAAGCTGACAAGGTCTTAAATTTGTTACATTTTATTAATTTGAAGGGAGGAAAGTTGTTGTTTATGATACTACAAGATGTGGCATCCCCATGTTTCATGACTGTTTCAGAGTTTTATAAAAGAACTCCTTTGCATTCTTGGAATGCAGAACACCTGCTCTTTGTATTTAAATAAATCTGTGGCCTGAAGTTTCAATTCCATATGAGATGTTAGGTGTCATGGTCAGAATCAGCACATATCCACACAAATTCAGAGGTTTTTAAACAGTAGGGATAATCAGAGTGCTTTTTTTTTTGGCAGAAATGATCTTTTCATAGAATCATAGGCTCATAGAATTACTCAGGTTGGAAAGGACCACAAAGACCATCAAGTCCATCCGCAGCCTAATCACAGTACCCTAACTCTAACAACCCTCTGTTAAATTGTATCTCCGAGCACCACATCCAAACGGCTCTTAAACACATCCAGGCATGGTGACTCAACCACCTCCCTGGGCCGCCTATTCCAGTGTTTAAACACCCTTTCTGTAAAGAAGTGTTTCCTAATGTCCAACCTAAACTTACCGTGGTGCAACTTGAGGCCATTTCCCCTCGTCTTTTATCTTAAGTAGTATAACCCAGAGAATTTGCTCAGGTGATCCATTACTAAACTTTGGTGGAATAATTAATTTCTATAAAATTATGCATGTTATCTATATAGGAAGTAGAAGAGTATCCAGGAAAACAAAAAATGTATTTTAAAATGATTTTAATAAATGCAAGAACACTATTCTTTTAATTGTTGTTATTAGAAAATGCTGAACAGAAATAAAGAAAAATTTGAAAAATAGTTGAGTTTTTTAAAGAATTAATTTTTTTTAAACGACATTTAAGAAAAACTGTTGTCTTCAGTGTCTTAAGTGAAAAACTTACTTCTTTTATTATGTTAATGGTGATTCACATTCATATATATCACTGAAGTAGAAGGACTCACTTCTAAGTTGAATTTATCTGGTCTGATCTTTCTGACATGAGATATTTGTGTTTCTACCTTTTTTCTTCTTCAGTCAAGGAAGACTCTTAAGCATCTATTTAACATGAGAACCAGCTATTTTTTTACAGCAGAGTTTTCTCTCAGTCTCTTCAGAACTCTCCCCAGCTTTTCAATATTTTTAAAATCATAAGAGGCAGGAATGGATATGAAGTTCTGGTATCTATCTTACCTGCTCCATACACGGAAGTAAAGTCTTATCTATTTGTTTCTTGTTTATTTATCTGTGGCTTGTGTTAACCCCTTGGTTCATTATAACATCACAAGATGCCCAGTTATTCAACACCAAATCCAAATCTTGGAATGGTTTTACTAAGGTACAGTCCCTCTGTTCTGTCTGTATGAGTACAACTTCTATTTTTTGTAAGGAGATTTTTTGACCTTGACATGAACTTTAGTGTGTGATTATTTCTACCAAGTATCTGAAGAATTTTCTATTTCAGTTTCCAGTTTTTACATGCGGTTCATTTATGAAGTAATATTTTTGATGTCTCAAGGTATATTAATTAATATCTTACTGCAGGATTGTATCAGCATTAAGATGATGCAATTAGGTAGTATCAAGCAAAAGAAATGTCTTCTTTGACCTTGATATATTCGTTATTTTTTATAGGTTTGGTGGCCTAGTTTTGGACTTCAGCATATGACAAAATTTTATTTTCTGCACATCTTAGTGGAGTAGCACTTTTTTTGTTCATATTTTAGAATTATCACATACTTGTTCATTTTCTCTTTCTGTGGCCCAATCTTCCAGAAATATGCAGGTAGGCTGAATTTTTGCACATCGTGAGTAGTTCCCTTAATATGCTTGCACTCTGCTGACTTTACATGATGGCAGATTTGGCTAAATAAGTGTATGCTTAGAGACAGAATTTTCTTCAAAATGAAGACACTGAAATTTTTTTTTTTGCTTTTTTTTTCCTGCTGAAGGTGGGATTATAAAAAGAATGTTATACCTCACTCACCTAAGAGACTTTAATTTTATTTTTCTTCTTGTACAGGTGATTTTGCAAGAAATAACACAAAATTTCAGTGTAGCAGAAAGGTATGAAATGCAGACTATATTTATGAACTCATTGCCTTTTCAGTTAAGGTTCTTGAATTATTTAGTTTTCAGTTCTCATAAAATTTAAAGGATTATGACTAACTTCCTAAACCATGAGGACTGGTGACTCATTGCAATTTACAAAGGAACCAGTAAAATGTAACTTTGTAGAAAAAGATATCTTCATTACAACACAGTATTACTGCACAAGTACTTTCAAGTGAGATACCACCTATTCTGCAGCTATACTCTCAACACATCAGTTCATATAATAGAGAATCTACAAATGGACGTTTATTTCCTAATGATCAGGAGATAAGTGATGAACCATCACCAGCATGACTTCAAATCCTAGCCCTGAGGTTCTACTCACAAAGTGACTTCTTAGAAAATGGAGAAACATTCATTTGATTCCTCTAAATCAAACAACTTTTAATGCAGCTCCAAGATTGTAATATTTATGTCTTGTAGTGCCTTGTAAAGTACAAAAAATGAAAAAGAAAACCTGCTTTCTGTACCAGATTTTGGGATCTTTCTTTAGAGATAATGATACAAGGTAAGAATTTTTCATAGGAAACAGATAAACAAGTGTCTAATAGACCCAAATAATTAATCAATTGATTTTAACCTGTCTGGGAAATTAAAAAAATACTCAACATGCTTCCAAAATATACTCAGTATGTTCAGGCACAGTTTACATGAATGTGGCTGCTTGTATAAGGAGTATATATAAAAAATGAATGTTCTCTTCTTCTTTTAGAAGGCTGTGAAAGTAACCACAACAGTTTATAAATGTTTTGCAGTGATTGGTTCAAAATGCCCAAAGCAGAAACATTATTCGCTCCAGCACACTCATACATAATGTGAATTTGTTGTAAATTGCTGCCTTTTAGGATAGCTCACTAATGAGGAGTTGATGTGGGATTATAAAAGGGATTAAACTATTTCAAAATTTCTGAGAAAATTAATAACCTATTTAGTTTCATGTACATTTTTTCCTTTATAAAAGGTTTTCTATTTTATTACTTTTGTTAAAATTCATATGGTTTTAATGAAGAATAGAAGTACTCTTCAAATTTCAAATATCAAATTTTAAATGTATTCTGCTTAGTAAGGGTTACTAGAAGCCTGACCTTTCTTGTTACAGGAGAAAAAGCTGCCCAGCTCATGATGTTCAAATCAAATATTGATCAAGGTGGTTTATTGATTTATCAATGATGTGTGATTGATATCAGTCAATGAACTATATATTCAGGTTCAATATCAGTAATACAGAAGATAAATCAAAATGCAAGGTACTTACAAAGCATTAATAAATATCACAAACTTCCAAATAATCAAGTAATGCCATCTAATAATCTGTTCCATCACCCCTCCCTGTCATTGGTGGTGTGGGCTACCAGTAAATCCACTTTCCAGGGTGAGCACCTTACTTTGCACACCCCTGCTCAGAGGCAAGGATGTTCCCACTCCCTGTTCCCTGCCAGTACTTCCCATGTTGTGCAGGCACAGTTGGCTGAGGATCCCCCACGTGCTGTGCCTAAGTGGATGCAGATTCTTCCAGCTTCCCATAGGGAAGTACTCAACTTGGTGCTGAGGAGTGGCTGTGGGCAGTGCTGTTATTTCTGCTCAAAGGTCTCTTTCTACTGTTAAAAGAATTCATACTGTTTTACACTTCTTTTGAAGTCAAATCCTTTACTTCAAAAGTCTCACTGATTTAATCCAGCTGATGTTTCCTTATCTTCATATGTACTGGACCAAAATGTTTTACTCCTTTTGTATGCTTCGCTCAAACTCATATTTCTGTCCTAAAAGCTGTTCTCACACAGTCTGTTTTGCTGAGTTTGGGCCATACAAGCACTCCCACAGTCAACTAATATGTAAAATTGAGACAAAATGTATGTGTAGAACAAGGGTAATCTGACACTATTGCGGCATTTGCAAAAGATTTATCTGTTTTTGTGAAAATTAACTGAGAAATAATCAAATGTGAAGCTGTTATGTATGCAGTTAAAAAGACTATTAACTGCAAAAGAATGGTCAGGACCAAGCTATCTCCTAAAATACCATCTGGTCATAACAATGTGATTAGACAGAGTCTCATATCACGTACTTGAGATGACAATGGTCCTTATTGATTGTAGGGAAAGAAAAATGGAGGATTTACTATGTCATTTGCTTGAGAAATTGGCTTGAACTTATGAAGTAAAAGCAAGCTTCATCATTAAATAAATAGTGAATAACCATTCTGTTCTATTGTCTTCAATACTTTTCTTTCCCAGTCTTTAATATTTTTAAGTAGTTATTCTAACATAATTTTTTTTGAATACAAAATGTGTTTTTAGACAATTAAGAATATTACACAGATACTCGTTTTAGTCTCTTTATCAGAGAAATATGTTAATGAAGTTTACAAGGCTATAAGAAAAGATCAGTAGAACAGCTTATGTTCAAATATGGATTTAAGGAAAAAAGCTACTATTTCATTCTTTATTTTACTGGCAGACCTAGAACTGGACTGCAAAACAAAACAAAAACTGATCAAAGTTAGAAAAGGTGTTTTTTTGTGGTTTTTTTTTTTTTAAAAATAAAAAAATGGTCCAGAAAGGACCAGGGCATGACCAGCTGTTACCTGAGGGTCAGTTCACTACACCAATCTGACCAAGAGTGTTTACTTTGAATCTTTTAAAAATGATGTCTCTTTAAAATTCTTAAATCTGTTTACTATTGAAATTCTAAGGCTCTGGCATCTCTCTACTTCATACACATATGTGAATATTTTACAAAAAACACCCTTGTGGTTTACAGCTGTATGTTTCTACTTATTAAGTTTATATCTTGGGATGTAGTGAAGCCTAAAGACCTACATTCACATACATTATTGAAAAACACTTTCTAAAGATAGAAAATTTTGTATCTTCTGCACAACACCTATTGATAAATGTGAAGAATAAACAAGCACTCTGGATGAACATCCTGAGTTAGATATTGATGGCAAATTAGTGCAGTTGCAGAAAAATGATTACTGCAGGGTACAATTCTTATTGCCAAGTTTCACGCTCTGTATTTTCCTTGCAGATTTTGTGTATTTTAAGGCAGAGCAATAGCTAGAGAGAATTTAAAGGCAGCAGAAATTTCAATTTGGTTAGTCTACTACTGCTTCTTATTCCTAGAAAATTAATAAAATTCAACATTATCCTTTTTCTCTTAAGAGCAGGTTCTATTAATTATCCTTTTTTATTGATGATGCTGACAAGTAAATCTTAGCTAGACTTCAGTACCCATTTGAAACAAGCTCTGACTATGCTCCTACCTGCGTACTCTCCCTCCTCTTTTCCATTCATTAAATCAGGATACATTTGACTATTCCTTTATATTTGTGGTAATGATATTTACATATTGACTGTTTTTGATGCATTCACCATTTTATTAAGCTGCCAGGTTAGAATATGACAGGAAGATATAGAGCATATACATATTGTGTCACATTTTCTGAACAGTGAAAGTAGAACACATGCGGACCTGCCCCATTGTCATGGTTTTATGATTTTCAGCTACTGGTATTCCACATCATAACATCATGTAGTGTACTGGGAGCTAAGGAGTTAATGCTCTAGTTCTGAGTACCTGTGCCAGAAGAGAACTACACACCCCAGAGGACTTCGCGTTCAGGGAGGAGGTATAACCCCTGGCAAGGACACCTGCTGTCCCTCTTTTTTTCCTTTTCCGATCATCAGGCTCTCCTTCCTTTTGCTCATCCTGACTGCACTCATAATTGCCTCAGCATTAGTGTAAGGCCTTTCAGACACTTTCAGTTCTAATTATGTTGTATTATATTGTATTATAATGTGTTATCTTGCGTTCTGATATCTCATTTAGTAAATTAGTTTGTTTCTCCTCAGACTGTTGCAGCTGTTTTCCTTTGGGGCCGATCTGTCAACTCTTTTCCCCTTATCCCCTTTTCTGGAGGCACAGATCCATGGGTCCTTTCGCACTGCTAGTCACGGAACTGGGACAAATTAGCCCATAAACTGTTGGCACCCATCTTCTCACCTGTTGAAGGAAATTCTTCAAAGGTACAAATCCAGCTTCAGTCAGGATACCAATTTAGAATTCTTAGTGTATCTCAGAAATGTTCCTTCTAAAAGATTGTTTAAGCTAGGTAAAAGTCATCAAAAAACAGAAAGAGCAAAATTATGTAGGTATCTTTATATGTTAGTTATGAAAGTGATAGACTAGGTTGTGCTACCTTCAGTCAGTGGGAGCAACTATATTTCAGGCAGTTAATGGAAGACTCAGGAGAGGGGAGGGGAGTAGAAAAGGCCTCGGCAGAACTTTCCCCTCATATTTGATAATTGCTTTGCTACTAAGCTGTAGCCTCGTTTCTCCCATCTCACAGGTTTTAGATCCCTGTCTGACTGGAGTCAGGCTGACTTGCTTAAATTCCATTCTGTCTCAGATTGTGACCCATGCTGTGTCTCCACTTTTACAGAGTTGAAATTGGTAGAGATGTGACAAGGTAACCATCCATTGTCATCTTACTGTGAATTCACAGTGAAGGTCACAGCTCTATGGTCTTCTCTTTAATATAGCCAATGTCAACACTTCTTCTCACCACTGGTTTAGCTCATTTAAAACTGTAGTGTCTGGCTTCCCTGAGGAATTGAGGCAAGGCAGTTAACGCATGTATTAAAGTATAATCTCACTTTTTTGACAGCAGAGACGAAGCTTGGAAAGTATCTTTTTAAGAGACTAGAAGACACTTGAACTTCTGTTCTTTCTGGGTGTTCTAACTAAAGTAGAGGATCATTCATTTTGTTAAAAATTCTACAGTAAAGGCTGCCAGGAAGTTACTTTTCATCTAGTGAGCAAAGTTGGTAGAGAATTTGGCCCTCTAATTGCAAACTATTTTTACTGTTTCTGTTACATTTTTTTTTCAGGCAAGAGTCATGACACCCAGTTCAGAGCACCATTAATGTATAGAAAGAAATGTAAGGGGATATTGGTTTGCTTTGAATGGGGTGTAAAATGCACCAGTATTTCTCTTCAAATTTGCTCCTGTGAGAAATGCTTTTCAGCATCTGAATTATTTTGTAAGTTATATGAATTAATACTATATTTTATGTTTTTACATTTTCTTTTAGTTTTTTTTCATGTTAACTTGTGTTACTTTATGATATGATAGAGTTTAACCCAAACTAAGTTTACTCAGAGCAGTAATTACACTGTTTAAATGAGTGTAGTTCAATACTACAAAAATCTTAGTGAAAAAAGTGCTTTTAAAGGAAGAGATGAATGTAAGGGGAATCATATTTTCTTTCTCTTTTCTTTTCCCAGAAATCTCAGAATGGTTGAGGTTGGAAAGGACCTCAAGAGATCACCTGATCTAACTCCCTGCTCAAGCAGAAATGTGTACAGCTGATTGCTTAGGACCATGCCCAGGTAGGTGGTTTTTGAAGGTCTCCAAGGTGGGAGACACCTGAGACTCTCTGGGCAACCTGTGCCAGTGTTCAGTCACCAGTACAGTAAAGAATTTCTTCCTGATGTTTACATGATTGAGCTGGTGTCCACTGCCGATAAACATAATGTTTATGTTCAAGCTGGTGTCCATTGCCTCTTGTCCTGCGACTGGGCAACGTTGTAAAGAGACTGGCTCCATCTTCATTGCATCCTTCCTTCAGGTAGTTATATATACTGATGAGATTCTCTTTGAGTCTTTTCTTCCAACTCTGAACAGTTCCAAGTTTGTCAGCCTTTCCTTATGGGAGAAGTGTTCCAGAACCTTCATGATCTTAGCAGCCATACACTGGACTCCTTCTAGTATGTCCATGCCTCTTATGAACCTGTGGACCTAGAACTGAACACAGAACACCAGGTGCAGTCTCAACAGTGCTGCAGAATAGAAGGGTCTCCTCTCTTAAACTGCTTGCAATACAGCCTAGTACAACCTAAAAAGGAAAAAGCAAAGGACCTTAATATATTAGGGCCACAAACATATAGATGATTGTTTTGTTAGATAAATGGCATAATATGATGTCTTAAAGATAGAAAGATAGGTTGCTATAACTTATGTCAAGTTGAAGCCATACAAATTCTTGGGATTAACATTAAAATACGTAATTTGGCAGATTAAACCCGCGTTTATGAGGAGTGGTTTATTACAAAATGTACTTTTCCCCCTTCCAGGTACCACATGTATGTTCTATGAGAATGGATGACTTATTTTACAGGATAACTCTGGACTGTGAAACTTTACTTTCCTGAAAAATCAGTAATTGTTGAGAAAATGAATCTTGATAATTTTGACTTTGTAATAATTTTCAAGTACTTTTATTTTCAGCATAAATGATCCAGGTAGTTTAATTTCAATTAACTTTAATGGAAGGTGAGATTTGGCAGGTTATATCTAGTTTTAATGTTTAAATATTTGCTTAAAATTCGCGGTAGCTGTTCAATTCTGTGTTGATCTGGCAATACATCCTGAAAACGCATTGTTTCACTATGTAATGTGAAACAAAATCCCTGCATAATTTTAAAAATGACAAAACTGTATTTCTTTGGTAGTGATGCATCTATCTTTTCTCCCAAACAGCTGCCCGCTCTTATGAATACTTGAAAATATTTCTGGTTTAAGGTAATTATTCAGTATTTCTAGGTCATACTTTCCTATAATGAAAAGGGAGTGGAGGACACCTTGAGGTTATTTCCAGAAAAAATTGGCTTCAAGCAATATCTATGAAATGTTGAACACGTGTTCTAGATGTAATTAGTAAGAAGGAAAGTAGAAGGAAAGTGATATTTTTCTTTGGGTGTGGATTACTTACAGACATTCTGTTTTGGAATCCTAGGGTCCTGTGATCTCTTTCTTTCTTTTTTTCTTTTTCTTTATCCTACAGCTATTCATTAGCTAATATGCCAATATTTGTTACAATTTACCCTGTGGGACAGTGGTTTCTTAATATTTTAGCAACAACACAGCAATGTAATTATCTGTAAATCTTTTAGCACGTTTTTCACTCCTGTGGAAGCTATCCAATCAATCAAAGAAAAACACTAAACATTTCATATCAAACTTTGAGCCTTCTGCAATACACTTTTTGTTATCTCAACTGTCTCAATTTATTACGTATATTCTTTGAAAAATATTTGGAATATTGTTGGAGTTACCAATGAGTGACTCCGTAGAAATTTGTGAAGTTCACCTGCATACAACCTAACAGAGTGTTGTGGGCCTTGTTAAAATTTACCTCCTATATTCAGGAAGAACATATACAACTATTAATTAAAAGTCTCTAAGATTATTAATTTTGCTGGTCATATCTTCTGATCAAGCAATATTCAAAAATTGATTTTCCATTTACTTATTTACTTTCTTGTTCTTCACGCTTCACTGTGAGACTTTCTTGAAATTAGAATGAGAAAAATAATTAAAGTATGTTTCACCAAATGGAATTCCAAAGGGGTTAGGACTTAGTTCAGCTGAAGTTGACTTCCATGGATTTCAAAAGAGCTGGATTAGATCTGTGCTGAACATTAGTGCTAGTTTATTCACACATTTGTTATACTCACCATCTGATTGTGGTTTACTGAGATTCTAAACTATTCTGCCTAAAAATAATTGAGTGCATGTGAGTATTCCCAAGGAATATAAGAACATTATTCCTCTATAGGAAGATTGCTATATATGTAGTTCTTCCTAGGACAAAGGTTAGAATATAACCCTATGAATGAAGGCATTGTCATCTTATACACAAACAGTCTGGCATCTCTGTAATATCTGTATGCATAAATCACGTTTGATTCATATTTGACACATCTGACATATTTCACATGAGAAGTTTATGACAAATATTTTCATTTTGAAGTGGAACTGTCTTCACAGCTTTTTGAATGAGACTGCAGGTTTCTTTTTGACTTGTGAAAGAATGCATCTTTACCAGAATATGTGCCTGTACGGGACTATTTATGTATAATCTCTCTTCACACTGTGCCCTCAAAAGTCTACCTGTGGTTTTGAAGTCAGAATGATGTATGAATAGTAGCCTCTGCAATCCTCATAGAGAAAATCTGTCCCTATGCAAGTGGCTATAAGAAGGTCACTCATTACCTAGAGATGACATAAGCCATAAAATGTATGCTTAGAAGGAACATACTTGACACAGTGTAAGTCCTATCTACCCTTGTCTGGGGATAAATGACGAAAGAGATATCAGCATGTTTAAATGTCTGCGTTTCACTCACATCAAATGAGATGGGAACAATAAACATGAAAATATTTGTCTGCAATCTGCATTTTGCATTTGCAGTCTGTCAAAAGTGTAAAGTATTCAAAATCAAGTTTTCTTGTTAGTGATATGTGAGCACTATTACTAATTATTTAAGGAGTTTGATCTGATTTTCTGATCTGTTATTGTTGCTATGGAAAAAAGTGTTTTCAGCAATCAAATGAGAAATATTGAACTGTCTTAAATGTAATAAACATAAAAATATTTTTCTGAGTGCAACACATTGGAAGATAGAGGGCAAAATCTTGCAACCGAGTCTCAACCATCTGACTGTAGAGAATGATATCCTAAAAAGCTAATGGAACAGTAATGGCAAGGATTGAGAGAGATATGAATGTAGTCCTGCAAATGTCACTGGAAGCTTGAAGCCATAGTTTTTGTGCAGGGTATTTTTTGGATGTTTGAATAATATTTGTGAATAATATAGGATTTTATTTTTTTCCCTGTGAATCATCAAATACATTGTTAAAAAACATGCATTATTCAGTCCACTTTTAAAAAGTTAATATAATACTCTTTTTGTACGTTAATCTGCACTTTTCCTTTTCTCCATTGTGTTTCCCTTAAGACAACTTCGACTGAAAAGAAGAATTCACTCAAATGTTGTGTTTTATTATATCATTAATATACATTCCTAGTAACCACATGAAAGATCAGTGTGGGGTAGTTAGTGTGCCATGAATTCACACTTGAGCTTAAATTATAGTAATGGGGCTGAGAAAAAGGCCAGTAAGTACATCTGTTTGTTTCATATAAGTTTAAAATTTAAACTATGGATAATTTTCTTGCTACTGTGCTCAAAATAGCTTTTCTGACATAAACATAGTCTTTAGTTTAGCAGTCAAGTGGGTTATGATTGTAAACAAAAGGTGACTGTCAGAATTAATAGACTTTCAGAAATCTTTTTTTTTTAAATTATTTTACTGTAACAACTTACAGTATATACTAGCAGGTAGTCTACAGTAAAAAAATAATCTGTTGCTTAAGTATATAACTTATAAAAATATGCATTTTGATCTAGTGTTTTATATCTTTAATTCTCATTCTTTGCAAAATTTTGACTTTTCACGGCAGAATAATTCTAATTCACTAGAATAATATGTCTAATTTTGTTTTATATAGTCATAGATAAATAATGTTGCAGAATGAAGACAAGCTACATAATTATTAAAAAAAAAAAAATAGTCGGGTCACATATATCCACCTGATTCCAAATAGCAAACGTTGTCTTTATGTTGCACATACATTCCAGATACACTTTATTCTAGTAATTGTATTCTTCAGTGTATTTTGGACTGGAATCGTTCTAGCACATTTGGTGGAATCACCAAATGATTCATTTCTTTAAAACTATTTAAAAGTCACAGGCAGAGTGCTGTGAGGATTCAGCAGAGCTTCTTGTAGAAAAAATACTTAGAAACCATGCCACCTCAGACATTACACTTACTTCATACTTATCTCTTCATATCTTGTCTGTATCTCCTACTGAAGTCAGAGCCCACTGAAGCCAAAATTTCCATGGAATTTAACAGAAGTAGGATTACTTTTGTACTGAAATGTTTATATTTCAAGCATTAAAAAAAAAAAAATCATTCAACAATCAAGAAAGTGAGTTTCAGTTGGAAAAAGAAACTACTGGGGCAATGTGTCTTTGAAAGTCCCATTCTCAGCAACCAGTAAATGCAAAAAAGATCTAAAACTGACTTCTATAAATTCTGTTTACTGGGAATAAAATACATATTTCAAAACCTAATTAAATAGCAAGAATAATGGGAATATATGTGTAACATGCAGCTGATGAGAATTATGTATGCCTATGCAGTGAAAAGATATAGACTTACTTTTCCAGTCTTCATTTACTTCAGTGTGTAAAGTTAGGGAGTAAATATCTGAATAATTCAAATAGTGGTATAATTAAACTGTGAAAATAAAAAAATCCCAATAAAATCACTGAAAAGAAGCCTTCATTGAAGCATAACCTAGGGGCAAAGTAGTATAATGGAGTTGTCAGTCAATGTAAACAACCTTATTAAGAGTGTAACAGTGAACTTTCTTATTGATGAGTATACACAGAAAATAGTAAGTGATCTACGTGTCTGTATCAGATCTCTTTTGGGAATGAAACAAAAAGAAATTACACAACAATAAAAAAGAGCTGAATGTAAGGCAGTAGGCCAAGAAAAGTAGAACAATCAGGTAGAATAAGTAACAAAAATTAGTTTCAAAGAAAACAAAGTAATAATAAAGTTTCTATAAATAAACGAAAAGACCAAGAGAGAAAATATTGTATGACACAGTAAAGACTATTGTATGCTGGTTTTTTCCTCTGTAAAAAAAAAACAAAAACAAACAAACAAACAAACAAAAAAAACTGTGAAGGATTTTTAAGACAGTGCTTTTGAAGGGTGTACTAAGTTTAATAGAAAAAGAGTAGGTTACATAAAATGTAGGTAAGCAAAATGAAGGTGAACAGTACAGTGAAAGCTTCCTCTCATCACTGATTTGTAGAAGTCTACCTTCTGTCTGAACCAATTTTGGATCTGCAAATTCCATATGGATTATAGAACTGGTGATATCTAAGAATAGGTCAAATATATAACTTGTATTTAAGGATGGGTAACTGTAGGATTGGAGGAACAAATTTCTTCTAATCTAAATCTCTTGGTCTTCCATGAAGACAAATAATTACTAGTTTACAAGACACTAGCTAGTTTATCATGTCAGTGATGGGAATTCATGTCCTCAGTGAGTTGACCACAAGTGGGAAAATAAATGAAGGATAGAACTTGGTCTTTTCATATGTGATGCTATGTCACGTGACAATAAACATTACTTAGTAGATGAGATTTCAAAAATTTCTGTTAATATTTTCTGCATATATTTAGAATAAAACATAGAGAACACAATGAAGTAATGTCTATTTGATGTGATAAAAGTAGGAATGAATTTGTAAAATCTTTGTTTGAAGAAGGAGAAAAAAAAGAATAATGTACTTAGAAGGAAAAATGTCATTTACAGCTTGATGCTTTTAAACTGTGAACAGATTTTGTCTTGTATCTCACATTTTAGGTTTAACAATATTCCATTTGCTTGTAAGCTAATGCTTTGAGTTATCTCAGGTATTCAAACACATGACAGAATTCAATTCTGATCTTTGAACTCCATCTGTCTGACCAGTCCTTTATGTTTGCAGTAGTTCATTTTATGAATAATAATCTACTTTCCATTTTAAGTATGCTGTTTAGAACAATTTATTTGTGCATCTATAGTAATCTCCTTTGAATACCTACAGTCTGATAGAAGGTTGTCTGCTACAATCATTTAAATATGCAGAAAACATGTTCAATTTGTATTATCAGCCTACAATCCCGAAGAATAACTTTATACTAAATTAAATGGGAAAGTGGTTATTATCACTATTACTGTCACTACTGGTATTAGTTATATACCAAAAGTGATCACCCTAATCTTTAATCTGGGTTGAACATCACTGCTAATTTTCCAAAAGTAATGATATTCAGTTTTAAGTCTACAATCAGGTAACATTTATCTATTTTGCTAAGCATTCTTTGAGGAATGAACTAGCAATTAAATTCTACTGTATATACTATAGTTTATTATGTAGATATAAAATTTACCTTTTATACTCACCCATTATTCTCTGAATGCATGAACTTAGGTAAATACTTAAGGTATTTCAAGTACTTGATCTAGGTGTTCTTATACCATTGTATTAAAACTAGGCTATTACTGAATATCAAATAAGCAAAGACTGACTACTTTCCTCAGCTTCTTTGTAGGTGTCCAGTCAGCAGTTTTCACATCCTTTTCTACATAGGAAACAGTACTGTTATTCTTTTTCCCCAGTGTCATAATGCCTATTCCTTAGTCTTCATTTGCATCCCCATAGAAATTTACTCTTGTTTTAAAGTGATGACATTAGTATTTCCACATGTATGTTGTACCAGAGAAAAAAATCTAATCAGTTATAATCATAAACTGGTACCTCAGAAGAACCATGAAAAGAACTGCAGTTAAAAAGTATATATTTGGAGCATATCTTCTTATGTACCTGTACTACCTCACACTATACACACTAGACTGAACACTCAGATCTATTGCAGTAATGCAATGAACTATGTTTATTTCCTCTTCACTGCAGTTTTAGGTAGATCTTGTGACCAAATTTCAGAAAGAAATCTACCTTGTAGTGAGTACATTCTCAATCCCTTACAGATACTGAATTTTAATTGATCGTTTTGCCTCTCCTTCATACTAATTCTGATACACCTATAAATATTTATCCATGACTGATAAAGAGTTATGAAATATTTGTCTCCAATGTTTTTCCCGCTCCATTATTATTATTATTTTTAATTCTTATTTGGTAAATTTTTCATATGTATGTTCTTATCTTGTCTCATATTACATCATGTTCATACCTGTGTGTTACTCTGTGGTAAAAAAAAAAAAAAAAAAAAAAAAAA
>PPHD01002950.1:0-15555 GCA_002909625.1 Bambusicola thoracicus
GTCGCCTCACCGTGACTCATTGATCTGCCTTCAGCTGATCAATCCGTCATCACCGGTCGCCTCCCCGCGACCCTGTGGCCTTCCTCGCCTTCGGACGTCTGCAGAAGAGACTCCACCACGAGGAACTGCATCTAGTATGCAATCGGCTGTCACACATTCACAGCTGGGACTACCTCACAGAGGGTCTCACACGGGGCACCATTTGTCGCCTCTTTACGATGCCACCCTTTTTGGCATCCCCCTGTGAAGTGTTTCGACAGCCTGGCCAATTACACGCTTTTTATGACACCAATGTGGTGAGCGGTAAAATGGCGTTTATTCGAATGCAACAGCTCCTTTTATACCCTTACTAGCTTCGTGTACGCCCTACGAGGGTACATCACCTGTCTGTTACAGAACTGGACAGGTCAAGACAGGGCAGGACAGAGCAGGGGAGGTCCTGTCACGTTACATCCCGAGTCCCCGCCTCACATGCCTGATCACTACAATTACTCAAGGATGTATTTTCAAACAAAGCTTGAAAGCTTTTAGTAAGATTCACCCAACCTCTCAATTGAGAACTCCTTGAACTCAGCACAGGAATTACAGACCTTCCCTGGTTTATGCTACTTGAAAGATTTAGAGAATGGTGATGGCCTGGGAAGACCAAGAGCATAACCATTCATCTCTGGTTCCCCTCACCTAGCTATAGTTTCAAACCTGAAGCAAAAAAAGTTCCATCAATGTTCCCCCTGTCCCTCAGATCTTGCCCAGACTACAGAAAAACAAAGGCCCAACTCCTTGCTCGTTATCTAATAAAATAATGATTCTTCTGTTACCATGGTTCGTCCTGTGTGCATTCTTTCTTGATGAAGGAGAAGCTTTGGTTACTGATGTTTCTACTGCTGTTCAAGCAACCTGGTGCAAGGGAGAGTTGGGACCCTATGGTGTCACAGTGCAGGAGAGGAGGTCACAGTTTCTCCTTGGCAACCGTCCCACTGCACCCGCCCACCTGTTACGTCACAGCCAGCTTTCACCCAGCCCTATCGTGTGTTCCTCAGCAAATTTCCCCAGTTCATTTTCCGCACTGAATGGTGGTTTAAAAAAAAAAAAAAAAAAAAAAACTTGTACCTGGTATTTCTAACCAGAATTTAACAGCTCTGTTGATCAATAACTGTTTCCTTCATTAAAACGCAACTGGTGAATCTGCTACTCATTACTCAATTTTAGGAATTTTTATCGCTTCTGAATTTCTTAGTCCTTCCAAAAGGTGGTATTATTTTCACATTTCGTCCTCGTGACAACAGAAGCTCCACATCCACATTTCATCTACAGTCAAGTTGCTCAAGTTCCAGTGATCGAAATGAGTTGGGGAGCAGGTTGGACTAGGAGGAATTCCACTTGACCAACTGTTTGGTCATCTGTGGGCAAAGTACATGGGATTGTCGTCTTTCCTCCTCTTCTTTGCGACATCCCTTCAGCTGGTTATAGACGGCTATTCTTCAGTCCTCCACCTGCCTACACTGTAGGCTAACGCAAGTTCTTTGCATCCACTGAGAGGATGCTAGAACAAAAAAAGCAGAACATTTGCTGTTACATCTGGGGATGCCAGCGTGAAGTTTGCATGCACGTGGCAGGCACACACATTCTCTCTGAACAAGCCTCAAATGGTAGGATTCCAATGGAATTAACACAACTGTATCTTTCCCCTCCATGATACATTAACAGTGCAAAGAAAAACACAGATCAAGACAAGTACCGGGTACTTTATTCTCAGTAGTTCTGACCTTGGCCATCCCAAAGTACACAGAAAGATTTAAATATATTTAAAAAATATACATATATATTGCATCTTTCACAGAAAGTAATTATCACTTTCTGAACTCCTATGACAATGCAGACCTGTAAATCTCTACATAATTAGCAAGTCCGCTACCTAATTCCAATATACTTGTACAATGAGGACACATATGAAACATTTCCAGAAACTATTTCAAGGCTCTACAGCATCAATACATTAAATGATAAAGCTTTGATACACTTCATCACAGCACAAATAAACAACTCTACAAAGAGGTAAATAAGTAGTCATTTTATTGTGAAAATATTGAAGGATCAGTATTCATTGCAAAAAAAAAGCAAGCTTGGTTGTTTCTGCCTTTGCCCCTCTCACGGAGGGCTAAACACAATTCAAATCCAACATCAGTAGTACTCAAAAGAAGTGGAGGTTGCTAACCTACCAATAAAATCAAGTTGAATGTTAGAGTTCCGGTAAGCGAATGGCTGTGATATTTAACAGAGTTCTATACATAACATATGGTCTGCTCACTGAACCCAGTCCCCAAAATACAGCTCTGCCATTTAACTGGAAGTGTTAACAGAAATTGAGATTAAAAAGGTGGTTGTTAGCTGAACGGTCATGTATCATTTAGAATTTAGCCTGACTTCAAAGGGAAATTTATTGTTTCTTAAACTGCTGTTGGACAGAAACTGCCCACGAAGAAGGCAGCTTTGTTTCTGTAGTTTTGGCTGATGTTGGTCAGCCTGAATCATCTTGGCACAGATGCTGGGATAGCTGGCTATGTTTGCCACATGGCTCTAACTTGTTCTCTCCAGCACACGTGCAACTTGCTCCAGTAGAAGCAATTTTGAAATAGTCGGTGCTCTCTCCCTTGGCACTTACTCACTGTCTATCAATGGGAATTAATTGTTCTCCTGCAGACCTCCAATCTCTGCCCCAGGTGATCAGAAACAGCGTCAGCCTGGTAAGACCTTCTGTAAAGACAGTAACTTTCTTGCTACAGCTGTGGGGATCTCAGAGTTTCTGCCAAAGATTTGTTTGTTCTGAATGACAGAGCATTGCTGAATGGTTACCATGTAAATGAGGACTTTATGGACATAGGAGGAAGGTTTCTAGACATACTGGGACTTTTTGACATCTTCATAAACGAAGCAAGAGGTAGGGAAAGAGTAAAACAGTGCAACAACCTCAGTGATTCAACTAGGCAATAATATGGAACATAATATAAAAAAATAAATTTCATTACCACTGACACAGGCTCCTACAGATTACTATGCACCAGGCAAGCACAAGGTACTGTAATCTGTATTTAAGAACTGTAGGTGCAACACAACAGTACTTGTACCACACCACCTAGGCTTTCTGCCACAGATATGATTAAAATCAAGAGTGACTGATGCCTCCTCATACAGGCGCAAGAGAAACCATGGTGTTCAAAACACAACAGGCCTTGTTTCCTGCAGTGTTTTTCTCCCATTTGCTTTTCCTCAGCTCCATGCTAGAGGAACTGGGATTTGAGATGTCTTCAGGCAAAACAGAATATTCCCTCTAATTACTGATACTCTGTTGCCTTTAACATTCCTGCTTCCAGGAATGCTGTTTCAGTTGTTCAGTGAATTGCATGGTATTTGCAAGGACGGAACCATCTTCCAAACAGCAATCGTACTTCATAACTGTGTACACACCTCTCACTCAAGAGCCACACCCAAAGCAAAGTGTTTCAAAAGGAGGATCTTAATCAGTTGTAGATTATAGAAGGAGTGGCTTTAGTCTGGTGTTGGACAGAACGGCGCTGAATAGCCAAGGTAATGTCAGGAACACTTGGCATGGCTTCAAAATTCATATACCACCACTCCCTGTCTGAAGAAAGGAGAGGACCACTGCACAGGAGATCACAGGTGGTCATCTCCACTACGACAATGATTTCAATGGTCCCTGAAGAACTTCATAAAGTCCTTGAGACAAGCTGACACAGCAGCAGAGGCAGAAGACATTTAGTCTTGAATTGGAGGCCTGTGGATTGGAGACAACACAGCTGCCCAAGCCTGTCGGAAAAGCTGCACCAGTTTGCAAATGAACGGCAGGGACGTAGGAGAAGCTGCGGAGCAAAACAAAGAGCAAGATAGTTCTACCCTTTGAAACAGACCAAACATATTAAGAAAGAACTAATTCAACTACAGTTAATGGAAACCTAGGTGTCTTATTCCCTTCTGTTCAGTTCAGTACTCAGGCCCTCATCCAAGGCACTGCTCCCTTACCTAGCAAGATTTTTTCAGTATTTTCCAACACATAATTTGCAGCATAGCTATGGAGCACCTGCCACCCAGCAGAAGGGGCATCTCTGGGTACGAAAAACATGCAATCCCTCCACAGCCCAGTAGCCACCTCTGTGTTATGCAACCAGCCCATTCTTCAGTGGTCAGGCACTGGAACAGGCTGTCCAGGGAGTTGGTTGAGTCATCATCCCTGCAGGTGTTCAAGAGACATGTAGACACTGTACTAAGGGACATGACTTAGTGGGGAAATATTGGTGGTAGGTAGATGGTTGGATAGATGATCTTGGAGGTCTTTTCCAAACTTAATGGTTCTATGACAGCTTCAGCCACCACTTGTAAGACCTCGGCATAAGAAAATCAGAAGCGTGACCACAGTGCTGCCCTGGGCAACTCTCTGCTTCCCTGACAGGTCAGCCATAAATTGCAGTTGCTCTTGCAAGAGACGTTCACCTTGTAGCACCTCAAAGTCACTGAGGCAGAAGCTGCCTCTAGGACATCCCAGCCTGCCTCTCTCTGACAGCACTTTGTCTGTAGAAAAGAACTAAGGATTAAATCACAGTTCACAGAAAAACTGGCTTTTGTAGAGCTACATCTTTCTACGTGGATTGCAACTGAAAATACTTGAAACGAGCCCCAGTGATAAGTTCCTAGCCACACAATTCTTGCCTGTCCTAAAGATGAAACATTTATACAGATCTTATCTATTACAAATCAGCAATTTTCTTCTCTATAGCCGCAATTAAACTTAAAAAAAAAAAAAAAAAAAAAAGAGAGAGAGAGTTCTTAATACTCTACCTGGGTCTAATCTCACCACTACCAGGTACAACAGAAAAGTAGCCAAAAGCATCTTTTTATAAGGAAGTAAATAGAAGTGGCTCGACATGGACCTCAGTGTTCTTCGTAGCAACGTCAGCATGGTCAAGAGCTTTTGGGACAGAGCACCTAGAACACAGAACAGAAAAGCTGTTGGGGCAAAGTAAAAAATATTAAAATAATCACACCGGCACTAAGAAATTAATACAAATAAGGCTGTTCTTAGTTTGATTACATGAGAGGTGTTTTTCATGTTCTGTTTTGGTTGACTGTGGTCTTTTTTGTTGTTGTTTCTACATAGAGAACAGAGAAAGAATAGAATTTCATAATACAATTTCTTTTTGCATATGAATTTATACCACAGCAGTGCCTGCTTCTCTCCTGGGAGATAAAGTGATTTACAGTGCTGGAGAAGCAGATCTTTAAATGCCAGATGTGGCTTCTTCTACACAGACTTGACTGCTAACACAGAAGAAGTAGAGAACACAAAGAAGCAACAAGCATGCTTTATAACTGTCAGCAAACAAATCACTATTTCCTTCTGTGAAACTCATCATGAATTCCTCAAGGCTGGTTAAGACCTAACACTAGCATTAATACAGACTTAATACTTGCTGCTCTTTGTAAGTAATGTGTGAACACAGTCAGGTAGTTCTGTAATCTTGTTAAAGTCAGATGTGAGGAGTCAATGCACAATACACAACTGTATTTGAACTGAAGCCATCAAGTTATTTAAGGAAATTAAGAAAATTAAGAAAAAGCAAGGGCACGAATGGTAAGATAAAGCACTGCTTCCTTCCTAAGCCACTGGTCTCAACCTGGTTTCAGACATCGATAAATGAGAGAGCTTCAGTGATCACAGGGCCTGTGAACAGCTTTCATTTTTGGAACCTGCTTCCGCTCTCTTAACGTACCAGTGACAGTTTGATGTCCATACACACTTCAAAGCCCTGAGTGCTTGTGAAAGCCATGTCGTCAATAGCGCTAGGGCACAAGCAGACTTTCTGGAATGGGCTATCACACATACAATGAGGAGAGCAGACAGCTCATAGGTTAATGACACAGAACACATGGATGTTGATGACCAATCACAGTCTGGATGCAACTATCCTGGTAATCTTTAAGATACGTGTACCTCTAAACCTTGAAATTTGAGAGAGGAGTACAAACAACAGAGGGAAAGCCTACCCAAAACAGTCTCTGTTGCTTTGTCTTCCTGCTCATCATGATCTGAGTGCATTTCTTCCTGTTGAGTCCATTGACATCGCTTTTCACAAATGGTCTCAACAAATGCCAGCTTCTGCTCACTGTCAAGAACATCACAGCTGTACACAAGCTCTTCTGCCCCCTCAAATCGGCCAAGTGGAAGCAGCACATGCAGCAGATAGAGCTCCAGCAATGAGCCATACTCAGGGAGGCTCTTATTGGTTTGGTCCTTCAGCCAGCTACTGCCAACCTCCAGCATCACCTGGGGCTCTCTCACTTTGCTGTATAACAGGATACTGCAACACAGGAAAGAAATATTAGAAGGGAATAATTCTGTACAATTTGAGACAGCCCGCACTTCCCACGAAGACACATGCCAAGGTTTACACCTGAGGTACAGAGATTTCCCAGAGGAACAATTCTCCCTTAGGATTTTGTACTTTATCCCCTTAAAGCTGCCTGAATAAATACAGCCTTGCTTTTTACTTGTTATTTTTCTTTCTGAGAACAGGCCTGCCCTGAACTCCGCTTTCATCCTCACAGCACACAAACTGAGAATACCAGAACTTATTCAAGTCTGGCCTGCTATTAAATCTAATCAATGCCGGCCCTCTGCGTGAGGCAGCCCGCACTCACCACAGCTCCAAGATTTTCGGAGGCAGATGCTCAGGGCGATGGTAGTACTGCAGGACCCAGGACAGAACTTCTCTCCACCGGTTCATCTCAGCCAGCGCCTGAATGCCCACCACACAAAGGGAGCACTTCACTTCCGTGCAACTGCTAACAAAAACACACCTACCTAAGCGCTTCTTAGAACCGCGTTACCCGCCCCTGTGAGCTACACCCCTGCTTAAGCGCTCTGTAGTTCTCTGCCAGCCGTTTGCCCTTCCTTTCCCCCCCACCACCGCCCCTTCCCGCCGCCCAAACAGCGGGAATTCAGCACACCCGGGCAGGTGCACGCACGCAGCCCCACTCACTACGAGAAAGCGCTGCCGGCACCCGCACGCTTCCTACCTACACTCAAACCTCGGAGTTCCCAACACAAGAAGCGGCCAACGACCGCACGGAGCCCGCTCGGCTCGCACCTGTCGGGGCCGGGCGCGGGGCCCAGGCTGCCGCAGCCCGCCTCGCAGCGCTCCAGGGCGGCGGCGAAGTCCCGCTGCAACACCAGCAGCTCCGCCGCCTCCTCCAGCAGCGAGGCCGCCTGGGCCGAAGCCGGGGACCAGGCCGGCGGCCCGTCACCCATGGCGGCCGCCGGAGGGCTGGCGGGAGGGCTCTCCCCGCTCTGCCCGAGCCCCGCCGCCCGCTGCCCTCCCGGCTCCTGCTCCGGCGCCGCCATCGCCTTCCGGGGCCGCCTTC
Source organism: Bambusicola thoracicus (assembly GCA_002909625.1). Taxonomy (NCBI): domain Eukaryota; kingdom Metazoa; phylum Chordata; class Aves; order Galliformes; family Phasianidae; genus Bambusicola; species Bambusicola thoracicus. The sequence continues at coordinate 7,435 of PPHD01002950.1, forward strand.
TCCCGCCGGGAAGCCGTAGGGGATCCCCGACGCCACCGCCTCACGGCAGCGGAAGGGCCGCCCCCGGCCGACACGTTCTCCGACCCGCTGCCCGCCGGGAAACGTAGTCCGGCTGTACTGCGGATTGGAGCGAGCCGCGAGCTCGGCGCGGACGAGCGGGTTAAAAACGGGTTCTCCCCGGTCCGACGAGCCACGGTTATGCGCTGTGGTGCCGGGACGGGTTGCAAGGGGCTGGGCGTGGGGCCGAGGACNCGGAGCGAGCCGCAAGCTCGGCGCGGACGAGCGGGTTAAAAACGGGTTCTCCCCGGTCCGACGAGCCACGGTTATGCGCTGTGGTGCCGGGACGGGTTGCAAGGGGCTGGGCGTGGGGCCGAGGGCAGAATTCACGTATGCTTTCGCGGCGGTCGCAGTCTGTTTTGTAAAGCTTGCTTTGCGTTGCAGNAGAATTCACGTATGCTTTCGCGGCGGTCGCAGTCTGTTTTGTAAAGCTTGCTTTGCGTTGCAGTATTAGGCTGGTTTCTGATGAAAGCCGGGTACGGAGCTATGTGAGGATTATGAGAGCTGTTGGCCAAGCAGCACCACATGGAGATCCATAGTGCCCAGCAATGCCACAGACTTGTACCTGTGCGAGACAAAGTTTTTCTCGGGGTGAAGAGATGTCTCTGTTTTTGCCTCAGTAACACACATTCATAGAATCACAGAATCACTAAGGTTGGAAAAGACCACTAAGATCATCCAGTCCAACCGCTAGCCTGTGCCCACTGACCACATCCCTCAGTGCCATATCCACGCGGTTCTGGAACACCTCCCTGGGCAGCCTGTGCCAATGCAGCACTACTCCTGAGAAGAAATGTTTCCTAATACCCAACCTGAACCTCCCCCAGTGCAACTTAAAAGCAACAGGACAAGAGGGAACGGCCTGAACTCAGAGAAGGGGATGACCCCTACCTCCCTGCAACCTCCTTTCAGGCAGTTGTAGAGATTGATAAGATCTCCCTGAGCCTCCTCCAGACTGAACAACCCGAGCTCCCTCAGCTGTTTCTCATAAGACTTGTGCTGCAGACCCCTCACAGCTCCATTGCCCTTCTCTGGACAAGTTCCAGGGCTTTGAAGTCTTTCTTGTAGTGAGGTTTTGAGTTGAAACTGAACCGAGATCCTTTCCCTCTGTACATCTTTTCAAGTCATGGGCATTGGACTGGCTTAAGTTAAGGGAAACCCTTAGCTTCTCACTCATCTGCCAGCCTAGAGAGGGCCAAGACTCACACCACGGCTGCCCCATCAGCAGGGGAGTCAGAGCCCGGCTACAGCCATTGCCTTTCCCCTCGGGACCACCAGGTGTCACCAACCACAAGCATGTCGGCCTGCCCAGATCAGTTTCCAAGTGCAGGAGGAGGTTACTGTGAAGTGAGCCAGTACTGCTGTAGTCCGTTGGTTTTCCTTGCCAGCGGGAGGACGGCTTTGAGCTGGCAGGGAGGCAGAGCGCTCTTTGCTCACGGCTGAGGCAGTTTGCTAGTGCGGTGGGTACACATCTTTTTCGCCTCAGAGTATGTTCCCCTGAGATGTCTTCTTCAGCCAGAGAGCCTGATGCTTCAGGCAGCTTGAAATGGAATTGGGTAATAGTAACAGCATCTCCGCTGGTTCTGCAAAGCAGCAATATAAAACGTGCCACATTCTTCTTTAGCTGATATTTGGAAACAATAGGGTGTCCTAATTGCGAACTAACTATTGCACTCTGAAAGCCCTCTTCATAAAATGAATCTCTACGGGAGAGGCAGGATTTATTACACTGCTTTTTGCAACACTGGTCCACTAGTAATTAAAAAATCACATATACTAATGCAAAGCATTGAAGAGTGAAGCGTGAGTTTAAAAAGGGAGCTTCTATGCCATAAGAAGGTGCAGGGAGTCTCATTGTGCCTGCTCCTGGCTCCCCGAGGAGCTGCTTGCAGGCAGGAGGACCAGCCCTTGTCTGCTCAGGACAAGCACACACAGCAGCACCTTTGGCAGAGCATGACGGTTTGTGCGCTGTGCTGCAGGCTGTGGAAGGGGCCCCACGTGTGTTCAGCCTGCTAAGGCAGAGGCACAGCGCAGAGACGGAGCAGAATGCAGGGCCCAGCAGCTAAGCAAAGGCAGAGATAAAAAGCTTTTTGGATTTCTGTTACCGTTGCTTGGCTCTCGCAATTGGGAAAACAACATTCCTTTTTGGGAACTACAAGTCCCAAAGTGCACTGTGGGAAGACTCCGGCTTGTACCAGCCAGTGCCCAGAACAAATTCCCAAATATGGAGAAGGAATCAAATTTGAAAAAGCCTCGCACTCACTGAATGCTCCTCACTGAGATTCTGAAGAGGAGCAAGACAGCACGGGAAAGAGGTGAGTGTGCATTATGCAAAGATTTTGTTCAAAAACATCTCTTGGGGAGAGCAGCCAAGAATAGTCTGTTCCTTAGAAGGAGGGCGCAGCGCTGCCTGGGTGACAGTGGAGCTGGCTGCTGTGGCAATGGAAGGGACTTTGGAAAGGGAGTTGTTGTTTCAGGTGGGAAAACAGCAGCAGGGGCAGCTGTGCTGTGGGGTGAGTCAGATCCCGCTTCCTTGCAGATGCTTGTTATTAATAAAGGGCTACGGAAAGACACGTGAGCTGCAACAACAGTGCATTTCTTTGGAGGCAGAGAAGGGCAGGGGAGAGGTGGGAGATGCACTAAGCAGCACAGCTGCGTGAGTTGTGGAGCTGTTTGTTAAGAAGCTAAGGTGAAAAAAAGCAGCCTTCTAATAATTATTATTATTACGGGTCAACTTAATGTCTCTGTAAGGTATGGTATGTTTTTGTACTTCACTGCTCTTCCTAGAGGGGACAGTGTGGTGCCTTGAAGGCCAAACTCTGACAGGTTCCTGGCCTGCAAATAATACCAATTCAGTTATAGAACTTCAGGCCAGGAGCAATTACCTGTACTACTGGCAACTGGTTAACAAGCCAAATGAAATCGTTCTGCCACAGAACCATCCCAGGAGAGACGGGAAATGCTGAATCCCCAGCCCAGGCCTGCGACCTCTCACAGCTGGTTGCAAATGCAGGAGCTGTGCCGGGCCATGGAGAGATGCATGGGGCAACTTAGAATGGTAAACTGAGTTATCACATGGAGCTCAATGCCAAATGAGAATGGTGCTGTTTTTCCAGCCTTTGCTAAGTGCAAATGGTGTAAACTGTTTTTAAGGCTGTAAGAGTCACTCTTGTACCTGGACTCGCCATTACAGCTGTGCGATATCACTACAAAAATACTAGAGGAAGTCAACGTGTTTGGCTGCATCTTGCTTCCTGGATAACAATCTCTAGTAACCAGAAAAGCTAAATTCAAGTAAATCTGCTGTCAGTGAGAGGTGGTAAGAGAGGAAGGACTTCACTGTGGATTTTGCCCCATGGATGGGGTGCTAAGGCCTGGCTCCTCACCTTTGCCCAAAAATCTAGGGTTTTTGGTTGCAGTCACCCTAATTTTATAGAGGAAAATGAAAGGGATGAGGCACAGAAGGGCCTTGTTTGTGTCTTCACCAGCTGTGAATGTACAGGTTGCCCTCTTCCTCTCCCCCGAAGCAGTTCAAGGAGAGTTTAGAGTTACAGGCACCTGTAACAAGGCCTCCTGGGGTAAATCGCCTCAAGTATTAATCCAGATCTGACCAGCATGGGGTCACAGGGCCAGGGGCGCTGGCAGTCAGTCCTTTCTGTGGTCTCTTCTGTGTCAGTAGGCTGTTAATATGGGATTAGCAGCATTAGGGAGACCAGGAGCTAGAAACAATGAGGCCTTCTGACTTGATCTGAAGAAACACCTTTACAGCCGTATAAAAACAAAGAGCAGAGTCACACATTATATAAAGGCATCATAAACACAGCTGAAGAAAGGACATTCTCTAGGAAAACTGTGCTGTTTTGCAGAATGTTGTAGCTATTTATAAAGCAATGAGGTCCCAGCATGCAGCGCTGTCCCTCGCACCATGTGTTTTTGTTTGGGTCTTGCTAGGCCGTTACACACCAGAACCTGTAATTCACTTGTAATTTCCATGAGCAACACATTCCTATTAAACACAGAAGTAGCTTGCTGTGGTTCCTTTCAGTTTACCTGGACTCAGGGCTCCCTCTAGCTCCTGGCAGGCTGTCATGAGGGCCCTCAGATGTGTGAAGATGAGCGCTGTGTGGCTGAGCACCGAACAGCTGGCCAAGCGTGACTTTCTGCTTTCTTATTTTACTTAGCACGGGACAGAATCAAACCTGTTGTTTGAAACCTAGAACTAGTGAGTGGTGCCTCACCTGCTTTTGAGACCACCTGCAGATGCTCCTAGTTACTGGTTTTTAAAACACTGACCTCTTATACAGGCCATACGAAAACCCATGTAAATAACAAGCAAAGATGGTAGAAGACAGGAGAGAAAACTATGGAGGTAATCATAGTCACAGTCCAATTGGGGGATATCACATGACATTAAAGTAAGAGCAAATTCCTGCTTTAACCTTCATCACAGACACAAACAAACACTGTGTCAAGTGCAAACACTGGAAACCAGAAGACTGGAAACACAGAGTTGTTTTCACAACTTGTAGTAACTTGTGTTTTTCTCATATAATGGCAGAAGGTTTCCGAAGCAAAGGTCAGTTTTAAATTAATTATGTCTTTTTCTTTGTTCCGTATCAAACAAAATGTCAGACTTGGCAGGACAACAAAGTATAACAGCTGTTACTTTTTATTTAGTCGTTACTGGTATAATAGTAATAATTGGTGCTGGGTGGGGCATTTCATCACGGTAAGGTGAGCCATTCATTTAAAAGCCTCAGGCTTCTTTTCTGCAACCAGTTATTACCTGTGAGAAAATACTGAAGGCTGTCACCAGCGTGGGTCAGTTAAATCCTGTTTGCCTAACACTGCTCCTCTCCGCTCCCCGATTCAGAGTTGCATGCCCTTCTAATTGTTCATATCTGTTCTTAGAGTCCTGCCTGCTGGAAGCAGTTGTTGTCCATTAATCTCTTTCTTTCTTTCTTCTTCTTTCAAAAGTGAATGATGTGCTCTCCTAGCTGGGAGAAACGCCTGACAGTGGGAATCCTGGAAGCACTGACACCATATGGCAAATAAGAGGTTGTGATTTGAGAAAATAATTTTTTCTTAACCTAGCTTCAGGTTAACAGACCCTCCATGTTCAGTGTTCTGAAGTGGAAATTGCAGCTGTTACAGACTTTAGCAAAATCTTTTACACCTCAGGCTGCTGGACCTGGTTCTTATTTGGCCAAGTCTTGTGATGCTCACACAGGTTGCAATTAGATGTTATTTTAGGAAAGCCAGCAGTGCTGCGGAGTTGCTCGGTAACAGCATCTTCAGCTCCAGAGAGGATCAGCTGAGAAGGGGCTGCTCACTGATGCAGCCCATGTCTTGTGTTTCAGGGCAAACGTGCTGCTGCATTCCCCTCCAGCACCTGGGCTGTGGCAGGGAGTCAGTCAGGAACTCTTGATGGTTTGCTCACAAACTTGATGTAGTAATTAAGAAGCTGTTACTTTTTTTTTTTTTTTTTAATTAAATTGTCTCCAAGCTTTTTTATGTAGGTAACGAAAAGAAACAATTCTTTTTAAAGTAGGATTTTTCCCTTCCTTTTGAAGATCTGTGTGCTATTTTAGAGCATTACTGGATTGAGAGGTATGATCATAGTTTGTGTAAAGCTAATGCCTAGAGCATTATATTGCCTCCTATTTCTGTTGCAAATTAATGTTCTCTTTCCCTCTGTCCATTTCTTCCTGGTCCTTCTCATCTTTCTCAGCCGCGTCATAGCAGTACTGGATGCAGACAAAGGTAGGATTAGGTGTCTAATTAGTTTATGTTGCCTTAAACATGCTTGTTTACTTCTTGGCGCTGGGGGAAGGGCAGCCCAGAACCTAACTGCTGTCTCTCCTTTAAAAGCAGCCTGAGTCTGGGCAGACTGGAAAGAAAGGCCAGAATTTTCAACTACTTTTTTGTTCCGCATGCCTGCACGCAGAGAAAGTTGAAAACTGAGTCTGTATTACTAAATATGAAATAGTTTCTCATTTAGGATTAGATCCAAAATATTTATTTCCAAACAATGACTCAGTGTAGACAGTCTGAAAGAACTTGCTTGAATAGTTATGGAAAAGCTAATAAACTGTAATTAATATATTTTGGAACTCTTCCATAGATCAGAACAGTTGCATTTTAAATATTTTTGGTTTAGTCAAAGTGAACTTTAAGCTATAACTTTCCTGCCTCCCATTGCAGCCATCCGTTGGCAGATCTAGCTGGGGAATTCAGCATGGTATTCCCACCACAAATTATTTTACCTCAGACCAGTGCTGGCTCATCTGTGGAGAGCAGTAACACAACAGTTTGTGTTAGTTCTTGTCAACCAATTCACTGCAAGGTCAGTGGTTGCTTTTAAGCTACTGCTGAGAAGGGAGTGAACCAGGATGACTTTTGGACTCTGCGCTGAGGTGCTTGCAAGATCTTTTCCAGCATCTCCAGTGTGAGAGCAGCCTGGCTGTGGGGACAGGAGCTTTGGAGAACAGCAAGACTGCTCTGTGGAGGAGGACAAGTTGTGATCTCAGGGAAGGCAGGGGCAGTGCCCTCTGAGCAGGGTGCAGTCACATCTATGGGATCCAAAGAGGGTTGGAAGCATTGGGCGCTGATAAGAGCCTTCATCAACAGCATGAGCCATGGCATGGTGATGAATTAGGTTCAGGGTCCATGCCAGGAGAAGCTGGAGATAGAACTGCAATACAGGTCCAAGGTCTACCCAGAAGATAGAGACTGGGCCACAGACGTGCCCAGTTACAACACAACTTACATTATTAGGCCAGATGTGGGTGCCTAGGATGAAGCTTAAATGGAACTCCTATCTCTGGATTGCAGAGAGGAAGGGGCGTGGTGAGAGCCCTATGTGAGGCTGGTCAGGGCACTGAAGTTACGTTAGTGCCTTTGGGGATGGAAACAATGACCTCCTAAGCATCTCCTAGTGTTTCCAAAATGGTTGAACAACCATATAAATGTAGGCATTTAAAACCAGCTTTACTGATTCATAAACTTGTACAAGTGTCTTGATTTAGCTAAAAATTAAAGGTGTCCTGACTAGGAACACATCAAGCATTTGAATTATTCCAAGTCATCTGAGATGTAGAGGTAATTGACTAGAGATTTCATCCTATAAAGTTTTTATGAACATCTTCTCAGTCAGTGTCATCATCCTTACTGCCTGGGAGAAAGTTTATTAGTTTTGTAGTTTAGCATGGAATTGTTAAGGTTGGAAAAGACTTCTGAGATCATCCAGTCCAACTGCCAACACCTCCCCACCATGCCCACTAACCCATGTCCTTCTATGCCACATCCACATGGTTCTTGAACACCTTGAGGGACAGTGACTCCACCATCTCCCTGGGCAGCCTTTGCCAATGCAGCACCACTCCTTCTGAGAAGTTTTTCCTGACACTCAGCCTGACCATCCCCTGATAGAACTTAGGGCCCTTGCCTCTTGTCATATCGCTGTTACCTGGGAGAGGAGGCCAACTCCTTTCAGGTAGTTGTAGAGAGCGATGTTTATGCCGTATTGATGAAGCACATTTCTCACACAATGTATTTGTGAGGAAGCACTAGAAGGGTAGTAGACAGGGGAGGATTACAGTTTACTGCTGGAGTGTCAGGCTGGCACCAGGAACACAACCAAGTTGTAAGGGTGGAGGTCAGTGTAACGCTGGCCCCTGTAGCATATGGAAAGTTAAGAGAAATAGGCAAATGGAGAGGTAGTGGCTAATTTGAAGGGGAGAGTGGATGAAAAGACATGGCTGCTGATAGTTTTCACAATTGGAAACAGAATGATAAGTAGCTCAAATGTGTAATTTGTGTTCAAGAATACTTAGCCATGCCAGGACTCAGCATCTTGTCTTTCTCGTGTAAAATTAAGCAGCAGTTAACGTCCCCTGGGTGCTATCAGCTGCCAGAACAAAAATCCTATTGTAAGTCCCCTTGCAAGATTCTTGCAAGCCAAAAGGTGTGTTCACCAGAAGAAATTCAATACTATAGAGATACTTAGATTATTTTAGAACATGGAATCAGTGAATACTAAATCCCCAAATAAACTGACTTGCA
>PPHD01002950.1:15575-33404 GCA_002909625.1 Bambusicola thoracicus
CTCCACCATCTCCCTGGGCAGCCTTTGCCAATGCAGCACCACTCCTTCTGAGAAGTTTTTCCTGACACTCAGCCTGACCATCCCCTGATAGAACTTAAGGCCCTTGCCTCTTGTCATATCGCTGTTACCTGGGAGAGGAGGCCAACTCCTTTCAGGTAGTTGTAGAGAGCGATGTTTATGCCGTATTGATGAAGCATTCTGAGAACTTTAAGTGAAAAGAAATGCGCTGAAGTAAAGCAAAGCTAAGGAAGTATGCTGCAGTTGTATATACTAGAAAAGAAAACTACTCAGTGCTAAATAATGGAAATGAGACCCCTGCATAAACACTGACCAGTCCTGTAGGGATGGCAACTTGGATGTCTTCTGCCAGAGCCTGGCAATTTAATTTTAATGCTCAGTGATAGAGAGTACCTGCCCTCACATTTCTCACACAATGTATTTGTGAGGAAGCACTAGAAGGGTAGTAGACAGGGGAGGATTACAGTTTACTGCTGGAGTGTCAGGCTGGCACCAGGAACACAACCAAGTTGTAAGGGTGGAGGTCAGTGTAACGCTGGCCCCTGTAGCATATGGAAAGTTAAGAGAAATAGGCAAATGGAGAGGTAGTGGCTAATTTGAAGGGGAGAGTGGATGAAAAGACATGGCTGCTGATAGTTTTCACAATTGGAAACAGAATGATAAGTAGCTCAAATGTGTAATTTGTGTTCAAGAATACTTAGCCATGCCAGGACTCAGCATCTTGTCTTTCTCGTGTAAAATTAAGCAGCAGTTAACGTCCCCTGGGTGCTATCAGCTGCCAGAACAAAAATCCTATTGTAAGTCCCCTTGCAAGATTCTTGCAAGCCAAAAGGTGTGTTCACCAGAAGAAATTCAATACTATAGAGATACTTAGATTATTTTAGAACATGGAATCAGTGAATACTAAATCCCCAAATAAACTGACTTGCAAAATAATCTTCAGCTCTGTAAATCATTACCAAAAACTGGGCTGGAAGTGTTAAAACACTTTGCATTATGTGCACAAAATTTGTGCCTTCATCTTCCAAACCACTGTTTTTTGTTTTCCAAGTTTGCTGTGATCAAAGCTGGCTCTGTGCTCTCACTGCTCATGTGACAGCTGAAGATTCAGACTGGCCAGAAATAGGACAATCATGGGACTCAGTCTCTAGAACTGCCTGAATCATAGGGGTAGAAAAGAATCATGAAGCATGATTCAGTAGGCTGCCTTCACATTGCTCAGCAAGTCAGAGGTTAACAAAGAACCTTATTCTTTGAAAAGATAATTGACACTGAAAACAAGTCAACCATCCCACAGCTAAGCCCTGGAGATCATCAATTTTCATGAACAATGGCCAATGATGTTCAGGATTCACTGAGTTAAGTGGTTAATCCTATACAGAAAGCTGCATCCATAATGGCATTTAAATTTGGGGAATCCACCCAATTTGACCCCTAGAGAATTGCTTCCTGCTGTTACACTGATGAATATGCTTATAAATTCCATGGTAGCCATCAACAGATAATAACTCAAAGAGCTGAAAAGCCTCTTTCTATTAAGTGATACATTGATCTTCATGAAACAGCAATAGCCTAGTTAATGAGCCATGGAAATCAGTCTGCTGTTTTTTGCAGTGCACTGTAGCCAAATGTAAGGAAGTTCCATATATTGTTTCCTTCTTCGTTTGGTAAAAGAAGTCTAAACTCTTTTCTACAGTTTCTTTCTTCTGCCCAATCATCCCCAGTAAGTCTGTTTCCTTGCCTTCTGATCAGGAAATCCAAAAGCAAATCAACATCCTCTTACTGTATACTGATCCAACTTTAGCATTTGCTCATCAGAAGAGTCCATCAATCATGACAGCACAAATTGGCAGTGCTCTTTGTGTAAAGCAGTACCCTACACAGCTGCAGAGAACTCAGCTTATGTTCCTTCTCCAGCACAGGTGGACAGACAGACAGACAGACTTCAGCAATCACTGCTGTTTGTCCTCACCTATTTTTTTCCATCTCCATGCTTTCAACACAAGTGCTCACAGTCCTGTTTTGTTATTTTTTTTCTTTAAAGATCAAAACCCCATTGTGATGCAAGGCTTGACTCATAATTCTGCACTTCTCAGAGCTGTCGGTACTGCATATATATAACATGCACTTATGCATAGTGCATAAACTTCAATCCCATTCTCCATGCTACTTGTATAAAGCCTCCATGCCTGCATGCACAGACAGGCCTCAGGACAAGTGTGCCTTATTTCCTGTGCTTTAACCAGAAATTAAATTAAAACATGTTACGTGGCTCAAAGAGATTTTCCGTAGGAACTTTCTGTTTATTTCTTCCCTGCATTTGTCCATTTGTTTCCCTTTGCTTTTCTTCCATGTTGTTCTCTGGCTCTGTGCTCCCCAGTTGCTGTCTTGCTGCAGATCCCGTTGTTTCTCTGCATTGAGGACTGTGCTGTACCCCTGCTGGGCAGGCCCCTGGGCATTGCTGCAGGACTGGCCTGGAGGAGATGCAGGAGACACTTTGCCTACCTGTCCTGTCTGGCAGCTGATGCTGTTGGCAGTGGTCTTCCATACATCACAAGGGCCTAAATAAGAAGGATTCAAAAAAAGGAGGGTTTCACTCTCCCTCCAAAACCATGCCCAGAGAGGTTCACAATGTGAGAATACAAAAGAAAGGGGGAATTAGAAGGTAGAATGATTTGAGTGCTCTCCTCCCTTCTTTCTTTCACAATATTTGGCCTTCTCTTCCTCACAGCACAACACCTCTGTTTAGGGAGGGAAGTCCTGCCTTTAGCACTATACTTGGATGTTGCGGCTTAGAAATAGTCCTATGCTTACCTAGGAGTGAACTAACAAGAAAGAAGGGAACTTCACAGGCTCTTTGCTTCTAGACTATGATGTCTTTGAATGTGAGACAGCCTTTTGCTTCAGATACTCTAGGAGTTAAAGTGGAGCATCAGAAGATGATCATGCGATTCAGCAGCTCTGCCTGCCCCGGCTGCACTCACAGTTGGGTCTGTCGAGCTCAGTGAGTCAAAGAAATGAGCTGTCATTAGCTCTGAAGAGCCAACACACTAAGAAAACAATTCTCCATTTTCAGCAGTATCAACAAAACTGTTTACGAAGTTCCGAAGAGTTATATTTTTGGCATCACTGTGGCCTGATTTGGCCTGTTGAACATTACTTATGAGTAAGGAGGAAAGAACTTGACTCTCCGTTATAAAGCAGAATTTGTATGGTTGACAGCTAAAGAAAAACAAAGCAAATGAAGTTTTTTTGTATGTTTACCTCATCTGATCTGGAGAGACAATGACTGTGAAGCCTGCTGACTTCCATTGGAGGGATGTGTACCGTCATATGTTTAAACTGTGTCTCGGTCTCTCCGAACAACCAGAACTTGAGACACTCAAAAGGAAACACTTCTACATCTAGTTGTAAATGGCCTATTCAGAGTCATACACGGCTGTGGAGAAGTTGGAAGGCCTCAAACCTTTTTGCTAAGGGTGGAATTTCTGTCACAGACAAGCCTCTATCATTTGGGGCCATGTTAGCTGCAGCTCTGCTGTAGTCTGTAGTCTCTTTGACATTAACAGAGTACTGGATGGGTTTTCTAAAGGAATCACAGGATTGCAGATATATCCAGGAGTCAGTCTAGAAACAGATCTCCCTTTGGGGGAGGCTGCAACCACCCTTTTTTTCTGCTGTCGTGCTGTCTCCTAACTGTGCAGATGTGGTAAGGGGATAGCTGCAGCTAAGGCTGAAATCTGAGCCAGGTGGCAAGGTGAAAATGCCGCTAAGTGAAAGAAGGGGCATGAGATCTTCACTCAGATTCCATAAAAATGACACTGCTAGAAAAGCTACCATCTTCGAACAGCCATGACCAGATGGTATTGCTGGCTGCACAGCTTAGGCTGGAAACAATTACCATGCCAGCGCTGGCTTCATCCTGGCCACTGCCTCTGAAGGGCAATGTGGAAGAGTGAGAGAATAGAAAGCAACAGTGGTAAAACAAATAGAAGCCTAATGAATCATTCATACCAAGGATTTATACAGTATTTTACTAAGCCAAAGCACTGTGCAAAGCATTAGCTGATTAACATTAATTAATAATTTAAGTAATTTAGTGAAATGGAATGAAAATTGTTAGAGGAAGTGTGGACTGTGAAAGCTTCCTGAAATGATGAAATGATTTTGCTGTCTTCAATGGAAGGAAAAATGTCTTCCTTTAGGGTTGCAATGTGTTTGGTGTGGGTGTAAATATTGCAGTTTTAATAACCACCTGCTTAATTCTGTAGAATAGGAGATGACACGCAGCATAGCCAGCTGTACGTTTCAGTGCAGAGAATTATGACCAGCTTCAGTAAGAAATCTTATTCCTTCGGCTGCTCACTAGCAAGATGAGTTTTTGCACATTCCTTTGCAGAACTTAACATTTTCCATTGCAGGGAAATAGGGCATGGCTATACATCTACTACCTTATCTTAAGCAGTAGGGAAAGATAAAGCTGTTCTGTCAAGATACTGCAAGCGAAAGCTGAGTTTTTTAAGGGCTAAGTCTTTTCCCTGCAGTAAGAAGATAGGAGTCTTTGGCAGAGAATCACTGTGCAACTTGATTCCTGGCTGTGACGTATTTAGTCTTTCATTATCACCTGCTGCCCACACGTATGTGGCATAAACTCCTCAGAGAACCTGTGAAGAAATGCATCTTTAGTTGGCTGACCTGGATCACTTCTTTTCTGATGAACCCTCAGAACTGCTGGAAGAAGTGTTTCATGCCAGGCCAGTGTAACCTCAGACTGAGCACATAGCACTGATTTACCAAATTCAAAGGCCGACGTATTTTAAGGTGTAAGTTGGGTTTTCAATGTACGTGCAATGTGATAACTCGGTATCTTGTAGAAGTACAATGCAAGCAATTGGTGCTGTAGATAAAGCCAACAATTCCAAGAAAGCAGAGATTTAATAGGCTGCTAATTGCTTTGATACCTTTGCTACCAGTCTTATAAAAGACTACAAGTCTGTGTTTCCTTACGACCTGGGGATTCTGTCACTGTAAGCAATGAAAGCTATCAGATCTCCTTTTTTCTTTTCTTTTTCCTCCGTCCAGTTCTCCTGGGGATGGACAGTCCTGGCAGCTAGATCTACCCCAGGCTTTTGCCTTTTGTTTTCCTGTACTTGACTCTTGGCACAATTCAGAAGTTTTTAGTGTTGTGCTTCTACAATCACATGCTAAAATATTTGCACAGCTGTCTGATGATAGAAAAGGGGAGAGAGAGAAAATTAGCTCTTCTGTTATTTGAAAAGATTAAAATAAAAACAACCAACTAACCAACCAACCAAAACCAATGAAAACAAACCCGCAGCCAAACAGGGTTTAACATGGGTTAATCATAGAAAATCTTTAACTTGCTCTGCTTCTCCACCCTCTTTTGTTACCCCCATGCTCTTCATCTTCCTTATCTCATACATCCCAACCCACTCTTTCATGCTTCTCTTAAAGTACTTGCGAGTTAAACCCTCCCATGGGATTCAGACACCCGTGGGACTGCGTTGCCCACCTGTGTTCACTCACTTCAGCCTGCTCCCTGTGTACAGAAATAGGACCAACTCCTACAGGCTATCATTAGGCATTCTGCAGGCAAATTTCTGACTGAAGTTGGTGGAAGTTTTGGCAGAAGGACTGCAAAACTAATTACATTCATCCTCCAAGAATATAGATTGGATGGTGATGAGAGATGAGAAAATATTGCCTAGAAAGAAAGTCCATTAATAAGCGAGATCTAAATGTGGGGAAGGACAGTTGATTGAATTATTTATAATGCTGTTATAAAATTGCTGAGTTGCTGAGCTCTCCAGAAACCCATCAATAACAGGCATGAACGTAGCAGTTAATAAGAGTATAGACAAGCAGGAGCAAGGATCTTCATGAACATCAGATATGGAAATGTTTGGGGAGGGAGGGAAAAAAAGCCTACCATATTCAAATTGCTTAGCATACAATCTATTTTAGTGAGGTGATAACTTTATAATAGCCTTGAAATCTCACTCTGAGTTTTACCAGCTATGCGCCACAGATTTTCAAGCAAAAATAGAGCGAATGTGTTCCCCTCTTTTAAAAATAGAAGAACAGCATAGATGCTTGCTGATAAGGCTAACTGTAGATCGCAGTGGAAAAAATGAAATGGATGTGAAAAGAAAAACATCTGGAGAGGGACACTGAGAGAAAATGAACCTCGGTATATAGATGGGCAATACATCTTGTCACGCACTTTGTGTCAGAGTTATCTAACTAGTGACTGATGATGGTACTGTAAGAGATACTTGGTTGCTTTGTCTGGAAAATGGAACTTCTCAAACCTTCAGTGGCTAGAAGAAGGAAAAGTGAAAAGGCCAACAAGATCTTTTTCAGCTGTGACATCTCTAAATCATATGCACGCACTCCCACTGCAAACAATCCACTCCCTGCCTACGCGCATAAACACACTCCCTGCCTTTATCCTGCTCTTGGACCACACACGCATCTCTCCATTTCATATCAGCCAGCCCCCTCCTTCGGACACAAGGACCCCTTCTCTGAACTGTCTCCTCAATTACAGGCTTGTTTCCACCCTGATCCACTACATTTGTGGGGTTTTTAAGGGCTTATTGCTGTCCTCAGTCATGAACTCCAGACAAGGCAGTCCTTTCTGTGAGGGAACTTCACACCTAGGAATGTGGTTTGGACGTTTATAGACAAAAGGGCATTCATGTTGCCACTCCTGTTGCCTCTTAAACTTAAGGGAGAATGGAAGTGCCGACGTTAGCCTTCCAGCTCAGTTTATGAAATCTGTGCCCTCCTGAGGATGTACATTTAGTGTAGTTCTCTTCTTGTTTGTGATTGAGACTGAGATGTGTAGGCATTGGCCTGGACTCAGCAGTCTGAATGTCATTTCCAGCCCTTTAGCCTCTAAAGCTTTCTGTTTGCAAAATTAGTCTGACGAGGCGACTGATGAGAAAATGGTGCTTATAAGCTGCTGTCATTTTTATACCCTCTTCCAAGAGTAATGGTACAGCAGCCCTCGTGATCCCATTAAATACTTCTAGCTAGTGCTCAGGCTGTGAGAGGATAAAGCTGCAAACAGAAAAGGCTCCTCAGTGCTGCAGGCCAAGTCTAGCCACCTCCTCTCCCTTACATCCCTCTGTGACGTTCATTACCCAGCACTGTTCCCTCTCAGGATTGCCTTCTTCAGGGGACAGCTTCATTTTGAGTGGCTTTGTGCTGTCACACCCAGAGGTACCAAGTCTTTTCCACCAAGTCAAGCATAAAAATGTTGGTGTGTGTGTGTGTGTGTGTCAGCAAGATAGATATATCTAATTACATCTACCAGCTATTATTTCCCCTATGTAAGATTAAGCATTCAGTTCTGTTTCTGATTTTATTCCATTCTCATTTAAAATTACTGAGGAAGAAGCCATAAAATGGCCATTATAACATGGGTTTTTATTACATGCATTCCTATTTTCAGTAAGCTTATATTTGTATGGAGCCAGATGCTTATAACTCTGGGTATACTTGTAACTTGAACAAGCCACTAAGTTGCCATGCAAGGGCTGGGAGGGGATGCTGTTAAAGCCCAGCATCCGCAAAGTGCAGACTCCAGACTTACTGGGACTGGCTCTAGATGGGCTTAGCTGCTTTGCAGAGGCACTTTTTCATAACCAGTCTTTCAGCACTGTTGTGGCCACCACTCTATTTGGTGATGCTCTCAGAGTCCCATGGTTTAGAGTCACAGAAGCACAAGACAAATGTAACTTTTCCTAAACTGACTTAAATTATAATCCTTTCAGAGTTGCATAAAAGCTTGGAAACTGAGTCAGAAGCCAGAGGGAAAGAAGAGTAAAATGAGTTTAATTGTTATTGTTGTTGGAGATTTTTTTAGCCTACTCACAGATTTTGATTCTGGTTCAGTGCACTCTAACCCTTCTGGCTGATACTGCTGTTGTGAACTGGACTCATCTCTGCTGTTTCCCACTATATCGGACTAAAAAAAGTATTTAATACACTTTCACGATGGGATCTTTAATATTTGGATTTTGG
Organism: Bambusicola thoracicus; assembly: GCA_002909625.1. Classification (NCBI taxonomy): domain Eukaryota; kingdom Metazoa; phylum Chordata; class Aves; order Galliformes; family Phasianidae; genus Bambusicola; species Bambusicola thoracicus. The sequence goes on from PPHD01002950.1 coordinate 23,646, forward strand.
CATCTGGAGACCTGTTTTTGTGTAGCAAACGGTGATAAGCTACTGTCAGGGAAAGCTCAAACAATCTGAGTTAAATGTGAGGACAGGAAATTTAATCAAGAGAACAAATGCGTGGGTTTTAACTTATGCATATTTGTTTCTGTCCGTACCACCTACGTGCACACAAAGCTGTGTTTGTTACTGGTGTCCTGAGAGAGGAAATCTATTACCTTGAAAGAAGCACTTGGCATTAGTAGAGAGTAATAAGGAAAGCAACAAAGAACCGTTACCAACATTTTATTAAGATGATGAGATAGATAATCTCATGTAAACAAGTGGTATTATTTAACTATCCAAGGATTTGCTTTCCAAAACAAGCCTGAATTGTTCATCGTCCAGCAAAGTAATGTCTGCTCTGCAATCCTGACTTCTCTACAAAGAGCACAGGGTCTGTAGGTCTCTGCTGCTGTAGGCTGTCCTGTCATATTGCCATTAATATCGGTGCTGTAATAATAATATTTATAACAAGTCAAAAACATCAATATTAAGCCTCAGAAAGGATCACGTCCAGACTTTTCAGTTCAGGGGACACGAACAAAGGATCTCTCCCTGCCCTGCTGTAGCGATGGATGGGGCCTCACAGATGCACTTGCACTCAGTCATGTTGGCAGGGAAAATCTTGGCAGAGAAAAACCCCATTACTGCCTCAGCTGTTCATTCACCTGCTGAAAGGGTCAGAATGATCTCCCTCCATCCTAGCTGTTCTTCAAATACTGGTGAGCATGTATTGCCCTGGGCAGCCTGATCTAGTGGGTGGCAGCCCTGCCCACCACAGGCGGCTGGAACTGGGTGGGCTTTAAGGTCTCTCCCAACCTCAGCCATTCTGTGAGTATATGATTCAGTGATGCTCAGATGTTTACCAGAACAAGGTTGCTGTTTTCCTGTTTTCACATGACACAGTATTTCCCAGAGGAAGCAACGGGCTCCCTCGGGTTTGTGCCAGCTTCATTATACCATACAGATGAGACTGACAGGCACCATAGAGCTCTGTGAGGGATGTAACACAAAGTGCGTATGTGGGGAGGAAATGGTCTGTGTGACAGAGCCTGTTTTAGGTGCTGGGTCCTGCCTCTGCCAGAGGACACCTCAGAGGAGGGGGCAATGCATGCTCTCGGTGCTGCTGCCTCTGCTACCAGGCTGCAGGAGACCACTGCTCCGTTACCACAGCAACAGTGACGAAGTGGCAGCCGGAGCCATCATCACACCATCTCCTCAATACCCTGCGAGATGCACAGAAGGAGCTTTGCATCCCAGACCCCATTTCCTTCTTAGTTTGGCTTCAACCTGCAAGCCTAGTGAAAGAGCAAATTGTTTGGGCAATTTGAGAACCCTGTGCGGAGCCAGGGCATGAGGGAAGTGAGGGAGCTCTGCTCTGGGTGGCAGCTGTGGCACAGGTGGGTGAACTGCGAGCACCCGTCGGGGAGGAGCTGGCCTGTGCCAGGAGAAGGTGACGTTACAGCCCTGCTCTGTGAGTACTGAGCCAGCTGGCCTCTCCTTCCTTCTGCTGAAAATGTTACTTACTGTTTGATACTATGATATTCTGGGTTTTCTTGTTTGCAAGGGGAGGAATTTTTCTTTTGTGCTAGCCCTTTTAAATAGTCCTCATGCAAAATCTGCAAAGAGGCTGCTACTAGATCTTCTTTTCCAGGCATGAAGTCCTGCAGGAGCTGCAGAGTTAGCTATCTGCAGTGGGTTTCTCTCTTGCATGGCAGCATCTGCAGGCTGCAGTCAGAGCAGCACAATGGGTACCTTAATGCACTGATACCGGGTTTTGCATTCTAGCCAGCTGATATGGTACTATCCAAAGGTCAACTGCTTCATTTAATTCCAGGCTTTATTGTACACACTTACTTGTATTTGTTCAGATTAGGAATTTAAGCAGTAAGTAAACCAAAGGCTGCTTGGAACAGGTGCAGAGAGAGTATTCTCTGTATATAGGATAGAGTTACAAACAGATGCATTAGATAAACTGCTAAAAAAAAAAAAAAAAAGATTATATTGGCAAAGATCCACCACACTCCACTGTAGAACATGGATATAATAGGCAAGCATACAAACAGACAATAGGCAAACATACAAAAGTCATAGGTGAGATCAATCTAGAATAGCTAATAATAGGCATCTCTAGATGCATGATGGCTACAGAGCATCAGTTTTAGTATTTTACCTGAAAAATATTATTTAAATCCCAGGATCTATGAGAATATGCTGCTTTGTAAAAAATAATGCATTGCAAAAAAATTATAAGAAAAAAGAAATCAAATAGACCTCACACACTGTAGTTCTGAAATTCTGATCAAACTGCAACCCGCTCACATGAAAGTTAAGGGGATTTTTTTCTCCAGATGAACTTGGTGGTTGTTCTGTTCCTCAGCCAGACAGCAGCACTGGGGCATCTGTAGCTATAATCTCATTAAGGCTATTAGGCTGTGCTTGTGATTGTGTTCTGTTGCTGGCATGGACTTAGGCAGACAGATGATCCTCAAAGTGTAGATGGCTCTTACGGTTGAGAGGAGATGGGCTGCATTCTTTTTCACAAGGTTAGAAAATATTACTGCTCTGACTTTGGAAAGGTACCATTTACAACCCAGCCAGAAAAGCAAATAGTGACAGGCCCACTCAGTCCATGCACAAAAGGGAAATTTATGAACGTAGTTTCTGTTTGTGCTAATGGGAGTCACATGTGTAAGTTCTCCACACAATGAAGGCAGAATACACTCCCTTCAGTGTGTAAACAGCATAAAGATGGGCCTGTGTGAGTGTTGGCACGGGATGCTGGACTACAGCAAGAAAAACAGAAATGAGAAATGATTTATTTGTTCATTTTTCCACCCGAAGAAGCAGTTCTGTGTTCTGCTTTGTTCACTCTGTTACAACTAACACAAGCACCGTATCTTTTGCTGGTTTGGAATATTTCTCCAGATTTGAAAGTATTTTGATGCTAAGAGATGTCTCTTTTCATTCAGTTTTATCAAATTACTTTTCATTATAATGCCTTAGATCATCACAAGTACCTGTTCTTTTTTTTTTTTCTGGCCTTCTTGCTTCACTCAGATGTTAGCAGATAGTTCTGTTCCTCTTCAGCAGTGGAGTTTAAGTACTTCTGCATGTAACAGGATTTCCAGCCCCTCTGTGAACTCTGCACATGTAGACCTCCTGCACATAAGCCAGTACCGGTTTATGTCATTCGTACATGAGCCTTGGGAAGCTGAATGAATGCCAGTGTACCACACAGTTCATAAATATGTAAAAGTAATGGGCCCTATCCCAACAAGCTTAGATTCAGAAACATTTAGCAGATGTTCTGGCTGTGGGGGAGGAAAGCAGGAGATGAATAAATACAATACCGCAATAACAAATACTTTGTTGATGAAACTGTGCATAAATTAGAATGACAGACACACCCTACCAGGACTTTGACCTATCCATAAAACAATATAAACATGTTTTATTAATAGTAGTTCCACGTTTTCAGGATCAATAAAGTGACTTCATTGATTTACTTTCCTCTTACTATTAATACTTCTGTAAACAGAGATGAATTTGGATGGCACATAAGTAGAGTCTTCTTTATAGTTTGCCAAAGGATAGGTCTAACAGTACCTGTTAAACAGTAAGGTTCTCAACCCCAGAGCCTTCTGCTAAAGAGAGCCTAACCACGAGTAAGTTACAAGCTTGAAGAAAACTTTCAGACTTGTTTGAGAAGCAGGTCTGTTGGTTATTTCTAGGCAGCACAAGGGAGCTGCTCTATACAGCTTGGTTAAAGGAGTACAATGATGTTGCTTTTAAAACAAGTACACGAAACGTGCCTCAGGCTAAACTCAAAGTGTTAAACATGCCTTCTAGACCTTAACACATGCTATGCTGAGTAAACCAGTTCCAGGGGGAGCTCTGCCCAGGCAGCTCTTGTGCAGTACTGGTATAGCCCAAATTAGGTCAAGAACCAATTATATGTCTCAGTGATGACATCACAGGTCTTTCTTACCATTGTGCTTGACCAAGATATATTTAAATCCATTTCTCTAGTCCTTCCCAAGGGCTAGCTGCATAAAAGGAACTGCTGTACTTCTGAGTTTTTGTTTAAGGTATTAACTGCATAGTGTGGCAATGGTTGTCCTTTTGTATATATTCGTTTTGCTAATTGAAGATGATCTTGCATGTCTTTACAGATCCAGTTGTTGTTGTGCTATAAGGAACCATGAAGTCAAACTCGTCTGGGCTACTCTTCCTGGCCCTTAGTGTCCTGTTCAATTTTCAGATGGAGTTTTCTGTCCTTGGATAGCCTTTGTTTTGGGTTATCTCTACTTACAGTAGAGGTATCTCTACTTACAGTAAATTGTAGTGTAGTGTAGCGTACCATAATGTGGTGAAGTGATGTGACATGAAAGCTGTGTGTTTCTCACTAGCTTTTCTTATACCTGTAGTCCTGAGTAGTAGCAGCAAAATCAACTGCAATTTTATGTTTTACAACTTGGACAATCTGTGAGCAGTGAAATTGCCTATAGAGTGTATGAACAGATCCAGAGCCTCTCTAATTCTTAAAATGCTCCAAAATGCTGTCTATACTCAACACTCAGCAGATCTGCACGTAGCCACGAGGAAACTTTCCTTACTGGTTCCTATCTGAATGTGTATTTGCTTAGCCTGAAGGATTAGGAATATTTTTCTAAATGCTCAAAATTTACTGGATCAATAGGCTGGCTTTTTATTTCCCTGTCAAACCAGAGGAGTTTTTACCGAGGGAAGCCTTTACTTTTTCTTGCTGATCCACTAAGTAGCTTTTCTAAGTGAATTAGGCTTCTTTTCTTTTATTGAAATACTGCTAGCAGTTTATTTGGAATTCAGCTGCAACCCCTATCACGCAAAATCATTCAAGATTAGTGTGTACTTGTGTGTTCAGGGGTGGTGGAAAGGGTTAAATAGCTTCATTTTATAAAGATTACAGTTATTCAAATGCTCCTGCAATAAATAACCACTGGCATCCAGGAGGATGCTGGGTATTTGATGACCTCTGCCTTGTATTTCAAGCACAAGTCGAACACCTGTGTTATTGCTTAGGGATTAAGCTCTTCATGTTTTCCCTAGAACTTGATGATTCGTCCTACTAACAGCTGCAGCTGATGCAGAAGACAACAAATTTTAAGACCTCTGTAGACTGGACTGTCTCTGCTGTCCCTCAGCTTCTTCTGGAAACATTTATTTTGGAAACATTCGGCTGCTGGTTTGTATACATATTACTTTTACACAAAGCAAATATGCCTCAGCAATCCAAGTAGATGTGAGCATCAGAAAATAAGGCAATATAATCCATCAGGGAGATCCCCAATGAAATTGCCTCCAGCAGGCAGCAATTTAAATGCAGTGACTTTTAGCAGAAACATTTCTGTACAGGAGATAAGAGCTGTGGTTAATGGAGAGCATTTCAGATGCTTCAGTGGTGCTTTGGTTTCATGTTGTTGACCTGACTCTTACAAATTTACATCTGTGTGGAAAGCACGTGAAACCTTCTAGCACTGCAAACATTGTACTAAGTTATATAAATTGAAGGGATGTTTGCAGAACACAGCAAGTGCTTCTCCTGTTCAACATAATGGTGATAAGGCCTCAACTGGGAACACTTAGCCTAACTGAGAGCCTCAAAAGGTGAACTTCAGGTATCACCAGAGGTCTCACAGTGTAGCCTAGGAGGACAGATAAGAAGAAATGGGATTTACTTCTGGAGAATGTAATAAAAAGTGACATGATAAGTTTTCATGCACCTGAAAGGCTGCTGCAAAGGTGAAAGGAACAATCCTTTGTCTGTGACTGGTAAGATAAGAAGTAGATTCAGATTACTGTGTAGAAGAGATCCAGGTTAATCACTATGGAAAACCTAAAGCAAAAAGAGATAATCATGAGAGCAGAACTGCTTGCCTGCGTAGATCTTGGTGTTTTCAGCCTTGGAGGTCTTTAAGGGTAAAACAGATAGGACAGAGGGACTTTCACAGAGGTGGAGCTAGATGACCTCTCAGTATCCCTCCCAGCCTGCCCTGTAATTCAGCAATTATCTTCTCATTTGAAAATTCAGGCACTGTGTTTTCACTCGGTAATTCTGAAGGGGTCCCAGACTCTGCTCCAGGACTGTATGCTTCTAATGGAATCTGCTGTATTTAAAGAGATTACAAATTCCCACAGGAGTGGCCATGCACCTGGCAAGTTCTGAGTTCTGGAAGGTCTTCAGAAGAGAATTTAAGATTCCTTGGACAAAATAGCTTTGATGCCATGAGGATACTAAAAATGCCTTTGGGTTTCCTTCTGTAACTGTCTTCCTTGCTATAATCCTTGTCTAACCAGGAGCGGCAGCTGGCCTTCGTGAACCTTTAGTAATTTATTTTAGAAACTGAATATAAAAAAACCAGGCCCTGTTTTTGTATATCGATTTTCCAAAACGGGGCACTGTGCCATAATGTGACCTTATTTTGAGCAGCAGCAGCTCACTGCCTTTCAAGAACTCAGTCTTGAACCACAATATGTTTCCTCTGGTTTGGTTTGGGACTACTGCCTTGACTGCTGGTCAGCTCACCGGTGGCACCCAGTTTTATAGTGCTTGCAGGCACTTATACACAGAGAATCACCTCTTTGCTGGGGCACGGTGACTGTTATCTAGCCCAGTGCTAAACACCAGAACTGTAAAGCCTCAGGGAAGACACAGCAACAGGCTCACCTCCCACATTACAAGACTGGAACATCAGTATTCTACTAGGCTGAGATGCAAAATTTCAGCTTTCTGAGCTTTCTTATATGGAGTAACCCTTTTTGTACTGATTTTGCAGTCCCTTGTTCTTGTGTGCTCTCAAGGGTGTGTTTTATTAGCCTGAAGTTCTCTCTAGTATTGCTTTCCACCCTCCTCCTACTGAACACCACGTGCACACAGTAAAAGGAGACATGTAAAGGAAGCACAGTGCTTTGTTTTTGCTTTAGTTCTACTTGTTTAAACTCTTCCTCTTACAGTGCATTGTGAAAACTCCTCTGGGAATATGACAGCGTAATGATGCAAATAACTCTGGCATGTGACTAAGGCTCTCTGCTGCTGGATTCCAAGATAGCAAGGCAAAACGTACAACAAGTCTCGCTGTGGATACCATAGACAGCTTCGTTTGGAGTGCAGATGGCTCTTCAATTCCCTAATGGGAATTGTTTGGGTCCCTATTAGCATTTTACAAAGATTACTGTTAAACTGACAGCCCTCCTGATTGTTCAGAGGCCAAGCGCTCAGCCAGTAATCAGTGGACACACCATACGTGTTGGCCTCTTGGAGAGCATTTAAAAAAGTCTTCCCTGTTGCTGTATGTGAACCCCCTCCTCCACCTACTTCCATTTTCCCATAATCTAACACATAATCTAACGAGATCCTCATCTCGTGTCCTTGTAGGGAAGGAGACGTTGATTATTCAGTTATCAAGTTAGTGAGAGCTGCTGCCTCACTTGCAAAGAACTACTGCCCCACTAACCATAGTTGGTTTCAAAGGCAGGAATATTCATTGATTCAGGTGCTACTGCCATCTGGTACTTGCACTTGTATGAACATATGCATCTACTCAGGTGAGGATGGACATCTTTGCCAGATTTTCCACCACGTAAGCTGACTCAGCGGGCTCTCCAGTGATTGCAACTGGTAGCTCTAATTTCTATGCTCATGGAAACTCCATCAGTAATTAAGAGTGGGTTGAGCCAAGTTTGTATCAGCTGGAGGCTTTCCTCCATCTGTTCTCAGACAGGGATGTAGATAGCGATTTGGGAATTGTGCACTTCAGGTTGATATTTGTTGCACCACACTGTAGTAAGAATTTGCACAGCCATGCCATGAGCTCATTTTGTGCATCTTTTATGAATGGTATCCATTTTGTCTTGGATCATGTTATGGTAGTACCTGACCGCTTTTCATGTCAAAATCAAGCCCCACAACATTAATAGGTTATGAAGATCAAATCTTCTGCTAAGGCAGAGTTGGAAAATCGTGGCTTTGGTATGAGATTGGAACTGTAATGGGTCTGGATGTGACAGATGTTTGAATTACCTCTGCCGGAAAGGCCTGTTGAAAGGAACAGTGGACTACTTTTGTATTACCATTGCTGTTAGGACATCATCCTGAGTTTGTTCTTGATTCCTAATTCCTGGGTTATTCACAGTGCTTCCGTACTGGTTTGCGTTCCAGCTCTGTTCAGGCGCACATCAGCTGGCTCTCCTGGCACACTCAGCAGAGCGTGGGCAAAGACAGCATACCTATGTGGTACTGCTTACACACAGTGGTACAGACAGAGATAAAGCATTTATAGATAAACGGTACACAAACACGTGTATGCATACAGACATGTTGGGTATATGTAACTGCTGGATGGAAAGCGCTCTTCCTGACTACTAGTCCAGATGTAGAGCACTGTTGGTAAGCAGTAGTTTCTGAGACCATTTAGAAGTATGCGTGTACGTACAAACCTACATACTCATATGTTACACATTAGCACGCTCTCCTCAGTTCCTTGCTGAAGAAGAGGATTTTGTCACTTCCCTGCTCACCCTGTACCCATGCTGTTATCTCAGTGTTACTCGAGGGATTTGGGTTTTCCGAGTCGATGCAGTGAGGGGAGACAATGATAACTGAATTGCTTGAGCACGTGCAGAGGAAAGCAACCAAGCTGGTGAGGGACCATAAAACACCAGTAATGGGGAGGCATGAGGTACGGCAGGCTGATGGTCAGGCTTGCTCTTGGAGGCGATTTCCATCCTAGGCGTTCTGCCATACAAGAACCAGCCGACAGCGGCTGACAGCGCTCCCCGTCACGCTGTTGTTCTGTGAGAATGGAGCCAGGCACCCACTTGACGTAATTCTCTCGGTCTCACAGAGCGCACACGCGAGCAGTGATCTCTGAGAGCACGACGCGATCCAAACAGGGGGGGTTGCCATGACCACAGCTCCAAGCTTCTCCCAAGCCGACCCCAAACATAAATAGATTTAGCTCTTCCTCGCGATGACTTTACGAGCGCCTCTCCAGCCATCGCAAGCTCTGATCCACGCTTTCCTCCCGCCGGTTTCGACGCGCCTCCCTCCCCACGCGGCGGTTAACGGGGGCAGCTCTCACTGAGGAGCGAATACCGTGGGTGGGTGTGACGGCGGCGGGCAGGGAGAGCCGCGGAGGGGCGGCACCCTCCCTGGGGCTATATCCGTCTGCGGGCGGGCACGCGCACCCCCAACGGTCGTCGGCGCGCGCTCCCGCCGCGCCGCCCCGGGCGCTTTAAGCTGTCGCGTCTCGGCCCCGCCCCCTTCCTTTCTCATCGCCGCTCCGCCCGCCCCGTTTGGCGCGCCCCGGCCTCGCCCCGCCGCGCGGCCAATCGGCGCCGGGCCTGTCCGATTGGAGCTCGGGGAGCGTACCACCGCGGCTGAGCGCGGGGGTGCCAGGGGGCACCGCGTCCCTTTGTGGCGGCGCGCCGCGCCCGGACGAGTGGTCGTTTTTCCCCGTCTTTCCACGTTTCCCTTTCAGGGCTCCGCGTGCCCGGCGGCAGGAGCCGCTGCCCTCCCGCTGATGAGAGAGCGGGGCGCGGGGCGGGGGCGTTTCTCCGGCACGCGCTCCTCCCTCGCGGGGCGCTCTCCGCGCGGCGGGGCGGGGCGGGACGGGACGAGGCGCGCGGGCTGCCAAGGTGTGCGCGCGCGCGCCGCCGCCCCTCCATCCGCGGCGGGCAGGGCCG